>JAVUNC010000006.1:31496869-31586869 GCA_032173965.1 Sitta carolinensis
GTTAACACCCTGGGCTGAGCCGTGTGTCCCCTGGGGCAGTGTCCCAGATCCCACCACCCGATAATGTATGGCCATGAAGGTAGCTGTCATCTATTTCAGATCATAGGAGAAGCAGGATCATGCACTTGTTGACACTAAAACCTGTTTCTCAGCTAATGGCAAAAGTGTAAGTCTGTCTTAGTATTTCATGGTAATGGAACCTCAGGAGTAATAACCCCATACGGTATCAGCTTTTGAAAAACCTTCAAGAAATAAAATTTCCTTCAAGACTGGTTTCTTGTTTTACCAGAACACTTCAGTACAAATCAGTCTTTCTTCCACCTCCTTCATGCCCATGCATGAGGAAGAGATCCAAATGTGCAAGACAGAAATTATTATTATTTTCAGTGGCCAAAAACTGCACAGTTTAGATTCTTTACTCTTAGTGAACTGGAAAGAGCTATGAAATATATTCTGCAGAGGCTTGGTCACCAGTTACAGAGGACTTCCATCCTCTTTCCCATAATTACCACATCTAGGCAGCACACCAGAAAAAGATCTACATGTGTGTATATCTATCTATATATAGATATATATAGATATATATAGATAGATACATATAGATATATATAGATATATACACACACATATTATGTAAATATGAAGGTATGTATGAATATATGAAGGTATGTATGTTCCTGACAGATATGGGTGCATAAAGAAGGGTGGGCATGCAAGATAGAAGAGTTTCTCAAAATGCTTTTTGCAAGATATTGCAACAAGACCTGGCTAAAAAAATCATAGTAATTACTTTCCAGTAGAAGAGACTGATATTGTGAAAAGGCTAGCAAAGATTCCAGGTCCAGTCAGGTTTATACAATTCCAAACCTCTCACTGGAATGTAAGTGTTTTTAATCCAGGTCAATGTGCTACCATGGAAGAGCTGCACACACACCATGTGCACCTTTCTGACACAACAGTTGTTCAGCTTGCTACGCAAATCCCAAAGGAGACTAACAATTTACTGTATTTAAATAGCAAATATTTTAGGGTAGAAGAGCTGCGCTTCTAGTTGTCAGCTTGAGGGTCTTTACAGTGATGAAAAGGGGGAAAAATATACTTATATTATTCCTGGTGACCCACATACAGCAAAACATCTGCTGGCAACATTGTTGGCTTCCTGCCCAAGTTCAACTATGAGCGGTTTCCAGCTGATCATCTTTGCCCTCACCACAATTCGTAGAGCCCACAGCAAGCAAAAGAGATAGTCAGGGATGGGAAAAGCAATGTGACCAGTTGAATAAGCACAAACCTGAATAAACAAGAACACAAATACTTCTAACATAAACCTTGTCTTAAAAAAAAATGTTACCATCATATACAAAATTCAGATTATTATTCTTGAGGTGAGATGTAAGAAATCACTTGTGTTTAGCATGGACCTTCATGTTTGCAAAACTTATGCTGTTAAAATTTTTAGGTTTTAGAGAAATGCATGCACAATATGATTAGACAAAATACTGGAAACAAATAAAAAGCCCCAAGAAATATATTTTGTACTGTTGAATTCCACCGTTGCATCTAGTAAAGAATTATTCTGTTTGTAGATACAGAAACAATATTTCTAGAAGCATTTTTATTCTATCCTTTTATTTACATGTGAAATGGTTTTAGCTTGTCATGCAAACACATTGATGCAACTTGACTGTCAACCTTACCTTTCATAATTTGCAGTTATTTCTTTTTTTGTTATTATTTTTATTCAAATCATTAATTACTCCCAAGTTCCAGGGTTCTTGTGCTTTCTTTGCAAGCTAGGGAAGGCTCCTGTGAATTGTGAACAGAGAAGGGCTGGTGGGTGATGTGGTGGTTGAAGTGTGTAACAATCACAAAATAAAAAATGTTTTTCATGCTTGGAGAAGAAAGGAAGGGGGTCAGCAGAACTTCTGCCTTGGACTTCCTAGAGGTCAGACTTTGATCTCTTTAGGAGGCTGGTTGAGGGGGTCCCTTAGGAGTCAGTCCTGAAGGTCAAAGGATCCAGGAAGGCTGTACATTCTTCAAGAAGGAAATGCACAGGATCAGGCTGTCCTCATGTGCCAAAAGACCAGCTAGCAGGGAAGAACACCAGCCTGAATGAACAGAGAGGTACAGCTGGGGCTCAGGAAAACAGGAGAGTTTATGTCCTTTAGAAGGGGCAGGCCATTCTGGAAGACTACAGGAGTATTGTGAAGCTTTGCAGAGAGAAAATTAGAAGAACTAAAGCCCAGCTAGACCTTATCCTGGCTACTGCCATAAAAGAAATTAAAAATGGATCCATAAATACCTCAGCCACAAAAGGAGGGCTAAAAGGAATCACTATTCTTTATTGGATGTGGGGGGAGAAATGTGAAGATGATGGAAAGGCTCAGATACTTAGAGAATTTTTGCCTTTTTCTTTAATAGTAAGACCAGTTATAATGGTACCAAGGTCCCTGAGATGGAAGGCAGGGATGGGGAGCAGAATGAAGTGCCGAAATTCAAGGAAAAGTGGTCAGTGACTTGCTACCACTTAGAGATAGACGATTCCATGGGGCCAGATGAGATCCACCCAAGGTTACTGACAGAGCTGGTGGAAGTGCTTGCTGAACCACTTCCCATCATTTACCAGCAGTCCTGGTCAACTGGGGAGGTCCAAGGTGAATGGAAACTGGCAAATGTGACATCCATCTACACAAAGGCCCAAAAGGAGGATTCAGGGAACTACAGGGCTATCAATCTGACCTTGGTGCCAGGAGTAGGTCACCTTTGGTGCCATCATACAAGACATACAGGAGTTTAACCAGAAGATCAGGCCCAGCCAGTAGGGGTTTAGGAAAGACGTGTCCTGCTTGACCAGCCTGATGTCCTTCTATGACAAGGTTACCTGCTTAGTGGATGAAGGAAAATTTATGCATGTTTTCTACCAGGACTTTAGTAAAGTCTTTGACACCCTTTCCCACATCATTCTTCTGGAGAAACTGTCTGCTCATGGCTTGCAATGGATAGTCTTTGCTAGGTAAAAAACTGACTGGATCACCTGGCCTAGAGAGTGGTGGTGAATGGTGCTACATCCAACTGGTGGTGGTTGCCACTGGTGTTCCCAAAGGGTCAGTCCTGCTTAATATCTTTACTGATGATCTGGATAAGGAGATTGAGGGCACCCTCTCAGTTTGCAGATGACACCAAGTTGGGCTGGAATGTTGCTCTGCTGGAGGGTAGGAAGGCTCTGCAGAGAGATCTGGACAGGCTGGATCAATGGGCCAAAGCTAATGGCGTGTTTTTCAAAAAGGCCAAGTGCCACATCCTGCCCATGGACCAACAACAAACCCCTACAGCTCTACAGGCTGGGGGCAGAGTGGCTGGAAAGCTTCCTGATGGAAAAGGGGCAGAGGGTGCTGGTGAACAGCAGCTGAACATGAGCCAGCAGAGCCCAGGTAGCCGAGAAGGCCAATGGCATAGCAACAGTGTGGCCACCATGACCAGGTCAGTGATTATTGGCACTGGTGAGGCCACACCTCAAATCCTGTGTTCAGTTCTGGTCCCCTCAGGATGGGACAAGAAAGAAATCTAGGTGCTAGAGAAGGTCCAGAGAAAGGCAATGGAGCTGGTGAAGGATCCAACCTAAATGATTCTACTCCTATTCTATTCTATTCTATTCTATTCTATTCTATTCTATTCTATTCTATTCTATTCTATTCTATTCTATTCTATGTTCCTGTATTCAGGTACTTTTTAAACTCATCTGACTGCTTAGAGCACAGCCATAATCGTACCTGGTTTTGTTCAAATTAATAATCATTAATTTGTGACCATAAGGGGATTTTTTACAGCTTGTATTACAGATGTAAGAAATCTTGACATGCAATTCAGAAAACTATACAGCAGTCTCTTATTCTAGGGCTACCAACAGAGAGTACTGGTTATTTTGTTGTACTTTTTATTAGTATCAGTAAGACTATTGTTTCTTCTCAGTAAAGGCCAAAGGATACTGTGATTCAGCAGGAGGAGAGGGTGCTCAGCCACCTCTCATTACAGTCTTTTCTGGCCCTGCAGAAAGCCTTGAACTGCTCCTTAAAATTCTTAAACTGACAGTGCCTGTACTTAGGTGAGGTCTTGTAATGCACAAACTGTTTGGACAATTTGAAAAACAAGTATATAGAAATGTATCAGAAAAATGTAACAGCAAGCGACAGAAAACATGATCCCTTAGGTGCCGTAGCTGGAGGCTTAGTGGCAGATGATGCTGCAAAATGGCTACAAGATGGGATATTTACAAAATTGCTTTATAAGAATTTTACACTGCTAATCACAAGACTCTAATAATAAGTCTTCCCTTACTAATAGAAATCTAAGCACTAGCTTGCATTTTCAGATATTGCCTTTGGTAAACTGCATTGGAAACTTATAATATTCCTTTTTCATTTCCAAACATGACTTCATAGCTGACAATTTTAGAATTGCCTTAGCCCTTCTGAATATACTAGAAATAGAACTCCTCATTTGATTAATTCTAATTATTTTTAGTCATTATTACTTTTTAACTTATGTTGGCATAGCAGATTAAATATTATTTATAGCTTTAATTTGTGTCCTGTTTGGATTGTACAATTGCAGGACTAACTTGAGTATCACCATTTCGTATTGTTTTATATTGCTCCTAAAATTAAAATCCATTCCTGTCTTTAAGTGTTTTATTCTACTTGTCTTTCTTGCTTTGCATTGCATAGTCCATGATTAATTCTGTTAGCCAAGTGCATATGGCCTGCTTGGCTATCATCCATTATCTTCATCATTGTTGCCTCAAAATGAGCACTTTATTATTACTTTTTTCATCTTTCCAATTACCAGATGTGCTTTTGCATTCCCTTACTTTTCCTACTAGACTGAGATCTCCAGCTAGACTAAAAGTCCCAGCTCATTAGTCATTGACAATTAAGTGATTTTTCCCTGGCTAAATACAGAAAATTTGAGGGTCAGTCAGAAATAAGTAACTTCTGAAAAGCAGAAGCTAGAATGTCTGGTTGTTCCTCTAGAAAGAAAGCTTCATTTGTTGTCAGAAAATTGGTAATTTGGTAGATGATTCAGATAAAAGGAAAATTCCCTCTGGAAATCCTGTAACTACATTTGATTGTAGTATCTTTCTGAAGTTTCACAAGTTTTATCTGAGTTTTGCCCATACCTGCCTGTCCTATAACTGATTTCCTGGAATGCATCTCCTCACTACCCTCAAAAAAAAAAAAAAAAAAAAAAAAAAAAAAAAAAAAAAAAAAAAGCCTGCACAACCTGAAAAAGTTGTGAAAGAAGTCTATAAGCAGCATATCAGTGGGAAGGAAAAGCCTCTTGCAAGGTTTCCAGCCCAAATCTTCAAGTTCAGACAACATAATGTGGTTCAGTGTGCTAACACCTGAACACTTCTCTGACTGCATTCAAACCCTAACCATGAAATGTGCATTTAGCCACCAGGTTAGCTGAACTAAATGTGAGACACAGGAAAACACCTTGAAAAGTAAGGGTAGCTTTTTTTTGTTGTTTTTTGTTCATTTCATTTCATTCACATAATTTTAAAAAAGTAACTTCTTATGCACAAAACACCTCGGCCTATTCCAGTATTATTTCTCAAAGTGTCTTAAATAAAATTAGGGTATTCATTTTTTTTGTTGTTGATATTTTATAGTCCCATTATTGAACATTTAAAAGAATCACTAGAGAAACATTTTGTATAATGCCACAAACTCTTCTTATGACACAGATATTTATAATTGTTCGTGATTTTTTTCTATATAAAGTCTTTTGATTTAAAAAAAAAAAAATTAAATAAGGGAATATTTATCTCTCAAACCTTTGTACTGTAAATCTGTTTGTAGGCAAGAACCTACTCATTGCCTCACAAAGCAATGTTGGAACCAGACCTGTTCATGACCTGGGGATACATAAAGGAAATGTTATAAGATAAGTAAGAGAGGAAGCTGGCAGACAAAAACATGCTAGCTTCTGTTTTCTGACCTAAGTATGATGCTCTGGGCATTTTAGAAAAATCTGTTAATAAATACTTTGAAGGAGGAAGAAAATATTACAACAAGAAAAAATCCCATAAAGGGGTGGGAGAATGTAGGCTGAAATGTTCAGAAGTGATTAGGGTGACCAGTTTCAAACCTCCCCCAATATTCTGATTTTCAAGAGAACGGCACGTAGTTCCCAAAGCTCGGGTGCCTGAATAAAGCAAACCGAGCACTGAATTTTATAGTCCAGGGCAGGTCAGAGGAACTGTTGAAGTGCTGCCATTTATAAGGAAATTTGCAAGATTCTCTAGTGCTCTGGCACTTAGCCCAGGCTTTAAAAAATTTTTTTGTGAACTTAATTGTTCAAGTAGCACTGTATAATTAGACCATCTTATGCTGACCACAGCCTCTGAAAATCAGATTCTATAAACTGTCCCTTTTTGAGCATCTCAGAATTGAGGCTACCTATTTCCCCTAAAGAAAAAGCTTTGCTCCTCAGGCAAATTCTTCCCCTTGATCTCTCTAGATCTGATGTTATTACCTTCATGCCTCTCTATAGCCTCTTACTCCAGGCATAGTGACATTTATTTCAACAGAGCTCTGCCCAAGTGTTGTGCCATAGTGACATATCCACACTTGGTTCTTCTGTGCCTGCAGAAGTAAAAAATGTCCCATATGTATTAAGATGACAAGGCAATGTGTTGAAAACTTCTACATATGAAGAATCTTAAGATATCAGATCAAACGAGATTGCAGAAATGATAAATGTCATTTATACACTGGCAGGCTAATACCATGGCAATGTCTAGATTTTCATCTAAACATCACTGAGAAAAGTTTGACAAGTCTGGGACATTATGGCATGGCTATTTCTCTCATTTGGGCTGATATTTTCTTGATCTGCTTTACCTTAATAAGTTTGCTCTGAACAGAAGAGCAACTCTGCCTCTTCCTGCCTGCAAAAGATACACAAAATGCCTTTTTATCTCAATGAACAGTTTGCATTCTTCTACAGGAATTCAGAAACTTGCTATTGCTAAAATATCCTCTCTACCTTTTGGCACTGTGGTTGTACTAACAATGTCAGATTGCCTTTGGTAACCCTTTGTTCTGAAGTTTTAGTAACAAAGTGTCTGGATGCAAAACTTTGTCATATTATGTTTTGAAGATTTTGTAGCCGCAGAAAGTGGAGTGTGTCTGTGAGCATTTGTAATGGAGAAAAGCTAAGTGATAAAGTGCACCTTTAACATAATGACAGTAATTCAGTCTCAGACAGTGAATGCTATTATACCCTCTTTTAAAGACTAAAATCAGTCAATTGAAATGACAATTATGATAATCTTCATGTAATGAAGATTATTTTGAAACACAAATCTTTTTTGTTGTGTGTGCCTGTGAGTGTGTGTGCATTTACTGGACCCAAGTACAATCTCAAAATTCTCCTCGGCTGGAAATTCTATACAAATAAGACAGTATTTTCTATCCATTCTGCTAATTTCAGTTGATATTTAGTGCAAATTGATTTCTTTTTTAAAATTATAGAATCATTAAGGCTGGAAAATATCTCCAAGATTATCTATACAAATGCTTTAATGTCTCTGAACATACAGCTTGGAGAAATAGGCAGCCTTAACAGAAGTGGTTAGCTTGATCAGTCTTAGAATATGACATAATACTGCCTTCACAAAGCACCCCATGTAGGTACCCTGTGTTTTATCTTAACTTTCTAAGGGAGGCTGCTGTGAGCTTCTAATGCATCACATAGGTAATTAACAGCGAGCAGCAGTTCCAGAAAACATTGCTCTAACTAGGAGTCAGTCTGTGATGGGCGGCCCATCAGTTATCTGAGTTCAACAGAACATACTGATCATCTGAGTTTAGCTCCTATCCGAGCTTAATTCTCAAGGAATTCTAAGGGACCTCTAATCCTACAAAACTACAACTGAATTTATTATTTTTCTCATGCTACTTTGAAAAACTCATTCTGTTTTAACAAATCAAGGCACTCAGAAACATTGTACAGCAGAAGTAAAAGGACACGAAAGCCTCAACCAAGACACGTGCATACAAGGGAGCTCAAATGAAAAGCAAGATAAAGAAAATATTTGCTGGGGCAAAGGGGATAATAAAGGGAATGAGGATGAGATGACCACAGGCCTCTATGGTCTGATGTGAATGTTACATAGAGCTCCTGCCCTACGAAACAGGTCTGACCCAAAATACAGCAAGTATTATTAAGATTACAAAAAACATTGGAGAAAGACAGGTATATTTTAGTCAAACATGAAAAATGTTTGGTAGCAAATGTAGCTACACATTTTGTATACCACTGGCTGCTTAAGTTTTTCTGAATCTCTGAATAAAGATACTTCTCAGTCTACAAAATACCTTTTTAGGAAAATTGATATGTAAATACTAGTAAATGTTCTTTTGTTCAAGATTTTCTACTTTCTATTGCTCTGTTGATTTAAAAGTAGAGAACTAATCATGAACCTCACAGAGAATGCCCCAGATATTTTCTTAAACCAGGTGACAGTTTACCTATAGTGTTTAACAATGATATAGGATGCATCCCTTCATTGCTGAGGGATGGTAATTAAAATCAGGTGATTTTGTAATTTATTTTTTTTTATTAACAGAGCTTTATTAATATGAACTACCCTAAAAGTGAAGTTTGTATTAATAAGGCTGGTTATTTCTGGTTAATAAAGATGGTTATTTCTTCTTAGACCTGACCTAGTTCTAATAATTTGCCATTCAAAAGATGCAGAACTTAGATCTTTGCAGGAAGTTGTTACAATTCACTGTGAACAGTGGCCTAAAAGGGTTGCCATATGCAGTCAAATACATTGGCACAGTAGGGAAATGTGATCTTTTCTAAGGCTATTATTCTAATCATTTCATCTAGTTCCTTGTCCAAATATGATATGCACTGGCACAAAGTTAATTTAATTTTTTTTTAATCCCTGCAACAGTACAAAAACCCATGACAAAGCAGGGTGTCAAACATGTGCTTTTAGGAAGTCCTTCATTGCCTGTTAATTGTGGATTGCAATTGTGTCAAAGTGATCTAGATGACATTGCTCTGCTGACTGTTTTGTGGTGATATTTAATAGATGGAAGGCCAAATGCAGTACCTGGCCTTCACTTTAAATATGCTTTAGTACTGAGTACAGCTTCACATCATGAAACACATCTCAGTTATGAACAGCTGATTGTACCCTTACGCACACTCATCTTTCCTGGGTTTTTTTAATTCTCTTGGGCCTGATCCTGACAACAAACTTCACCCTGGCTCTGTACGAATCCCTAAAGCAGCAGTGAGGACTTCAGCTGGAAAGATTGCCAGGGTGCCTTCTCAGGCTTGAATCCACGGCAGCACAATGGCCCCAGACCTAGATAATGAAACTGATGGGCAGATTTTGAAAGTAAAGACTAAATCTGCCAGGCAAAACTCTGCCCTGGTGTCATCAGCAAAAACAGAAGGGAACTCAACTGATTGTCCTCTCCTCTCCTCCCTCTGCTGTTTGTGAAGAAAAGGAACAAAGCCTTAGTCTTCTAGACTCTCCAGAAAGCTGCATCCTACCTGAAGGTCTGATATAATAGACCCGTGGGAGCAGGCTGAACAAATTCTCGGTTTTCCATCCTTAGCTGGTGACTAATACTAATGCTGAGAGCCCCAGAGACGTGCATGGGCTCAGCAGCTGTTTCAGTGGGAGTCAGGAACTCAAGACACCAGCAGCCCAGGCCCAGGAACTCACAGAGCATTTTGTCTTCAAGGCTCCCTGCAAACTCCTCACAACATTCCTGACAGGTATCCCTACCTGTGTTGTCCTGAAGAGAAAACTAAGGGAGGTAATTAGAGCCTAGTAATGAAGTTACATGTGATGACCTGCAGCCCAATCTGCTATCTGGGTCAATAGATAGATTATGTCCTTAGACTGACTAATTGTAGGCACCTAATTGTATTAACACAAAAGCAGTGATTCACGCAGTGGCAAAGAAGTGTTCACCCAGCAGTCCTTCCCTCTTGGAAAATTACGTCACCCCAGGGCTCTGATTCATGATCCCTGTCAAATTTAACCGTGCCAGCTACAGAAACGGCTGCTACTCCTGTCACAGCTAAGGCTGAGCACCCCTACTAAGGAATGAAGCAGCAAATATTCTCCCTTATTAAACACAAAATATAGCTTTGTGCATTATCTTGAAAAAACACTGTAAGCCCAAGACTGAAAATGGGTAATATGTTACTTTCATTATTTGCAAGAAGATGGAATGGATCACTGCCCATTTGTGCCTCAGTTTCTCTCTTTATTGAAGGAATCGTTAAAATAAGACTTAAATGAGCAACTAAATGTTCAACTCCATACTGAGTTGGTGGACTGAACACTGTCTGGTCACACAGAGCAGCTTGGAAATTCCAGCCTTGAAGTCAATAAATGTTTTGGGGGAAAAGGAAACTCCACTATCATGCTTCAGACTTACTACTGTGAAAACTGGTCTAAATAATTTCAGCTCAGATAAGCAGATTTTAATTTAGGGATTCTGTCAGAGTTTATTTATTTGCTGATATTTTTAGCTAAAAATATCTAGTTTATGAATGAAAAAACTCTAATATTTCTGTGGCAAACATCAACAAATTTAAATTTTTTATGAAATAAAAAGGTTCTGAAATTGAAGCCCACAGAAATGTGTATTTTGATTTTTTTTTGAGTCATTGTGTTGTGTGGAGAAAGATTGCAATTGCCTGAAGGACTAAAATTCAGCAAATAGTTCTTGACAATAACTAAATGCATTCTCCTATAGGGAAGATTGGTTCCATTACTATATACTTAATGCTGGAAAAAAATCTTTTCAGCCTCAAGTGCTTAAGATTTAGCTTTTTTTAATTATTTTCCCTTCCTCCCCCACATATTATTGTTGTCTCAGAAGTTCATGTGTCTTTTACTGACTTTGAAACAATGTTCAGGGACACAAAGGAATAAAAAAAAATTGCCCACCAAAACAAAACCAAACCTCAGATATTACTATCTGTCTCATAGGATGGAATGCAAAGCAATTACATTCCATCCAAAATACATGTTTTTTCTCCTCTATTACAGGCACTCCTCGGTATAAAAATTCTATCTGAAAATTTAGACAAGTGCTACATTCTGTAGACCTGCGTTTTAACAGAGTAACACGATGAATTTCAGAAGCATCAGCATAAATATGAGTGCAGATTGCCTGGGTTTGTATGCAGCTACATCCATCCTTCAAACTTCTTTTAACCTACCTTGTGGCTAATGACCTCAGGTGGGAATATGAGAGTATTGCATTTAAAATCCAGGAAACGTACAGGCGCAAGCCAAATATAGGTTTTCTGCAGTTCTATATGCTCTGAAGAGACAGACCAGAATCAGAAACTTAATCAGAACACCTTCAACTTATTTTTACTAGAGCTGGAGTCAGCAGAACAACAATTACTTTTTTGATTTTCCATCACAGAAGTCTGACAAAAACCAAATACAGTGTTGGACACTGATTTCTAAAACGCCATAGAGGCTGAGCATTCTGCAATTCATCTTTGCTCTTTTAGAGGGGGCTTTGACACCACAGACCTGAGACAGAAAACTGGAGAGGGATCCACACTCTCTACTTTAGCAACACCTTTCATCCCAGGGGCCCTCAGTCACTCCAGCCTCAGGAGAACCCAGGGCCTCTGAATCTGAAGAATACCAGCTCACACCAGGAAACCCATGGCCAACAGCAGCTAGTGACCAGATTCATCAGCATTTTTTTTTCTGCTAAACTTTGCCAACCCAGGAAACCATTGTTTTCAGCTTGTTTTGAGACCAAATATCTTTTAGGCACTGGGAAATAACTCTCTGACTGAGAGTTCACCATTAAAGATAGTAAATTGATATTATATTAAAAATAGTAATAAAAGCCCCTTACATAATTTTGCATTTTTATACACTTAAAGAATGTCAATTTATCGGAAAAAAAAAAAAAATTACAGTCCACTTACATCCAGCAGAGTGAGCCAATAATAATGATGTATTTTACAATGTATGAACTTTGCCATGTGCTGTAGAGGTATCAAAAAATCAATGCAACTAAATTGACAAGTTTGTCAATGATTGAAATTAATTTCCTTTTTTGTGGTACTTCGCTAAACTGAATTCCATAGTGTCATATTAATTAACATCCTACTCAGATGGTCTGTCTAGATGGAAAATGACTAGATTATCTCTGGGCAATTTCAGTGAAAAAAATTGTATTATAAGCAGAATAAAACAGTGGAAGATATTCACATGGAGATACAAATTTATCTACTTACTAATGTAATTGCCAAGGTAATTGAAGTAATCAAGGTTAAAATTTCCAGAAGATGCCAGTCATTTTCAGCTGGACCCTAAGGACCCAGCGTTTTCTTACAATGTATATTTATGACATTCCAGAAAATCCATGCCTATTGAAGCAGAATCACAGTCTTTGACCAGAAGGCAGCCATAAGACCCAGTAATTCATTTATAAAGTTACCAGAACACTGACTAAACTGGGCTGCTGTGTCTCATGGAACTCAAAGAATTAAAAACAAACAAATAAACATACCAAACAAGACTCTCTAAACAGAAACAAAACTTACACAGGGTCACAGAGGAATGTCCTTTACTGTTTTTGAATATAAACTCATGGAGGTGCTCCACTTTGTATTAAAAATGTGCAAGATGAAGTTTAGAGGGCTGGACTGCAACTGTTATGAAATCCTATGAAGATGAAAGGGATCTGAACTGTTAGCTCTGATATGCAGTTCTAGTTTTGTTTTAGGGATTTTCAAGAATTTAATTTGAAAGATCCTTTAGTTTTTCTCCTTTTTTTCCCCTATTTATATTCCAGACAACGAGAAGTACGGGTTTTTTTCAGAGTAAATATTTTGTGAATTGCATTTATGTTTCTACAGCTGAAATCAAGCAGTGGGATCAGAGATCCTCTGAGACAGATGTTAAGGACTGTGTTTTTCACCTTGGTCTTTTGGGCCATGCCCTTAATTGGAGCTTAGTGTCCCATTAATGGTTGTGCCTCCTGGGATTTTTATGACCATTTCAGAAGTGTAGTTTCTGCCTAATGTACTGCTGAACAACAAAGAGTCCTTGTAGCCATATCCCAAAGGCCCCCCTATTAAATATACAGCAGTTCTCAATTAACCTGATGTTGAAAAACCACGATAGCTCTAAAGGCTATCTGCTTTGCAAAACCCCTGGTCTAAACTGATAGCATTTCATTTTCCCCTAATGCAATTCTGCCCATATGCATAGACCAGCTTGCATGTGACACTAATAGTTGACTTTGTGCTCTGTTGTGACCAGAACTGATTTCTGTATCCCTAAGTATCAGTTTCAAGGCATCAGGATACTGAAATTAACCTTGATTGTATCTCAGAGTTCAAAGTAGCTGCAGGTTTAAAGAGTAACCACAAGTTTCTATGAAGTTTAAGCGACTGCAGGAATTGTGTAACAGCTCTTTCTGAGTGGTTGGGAGGGTGGATTCGGAAAAGATGATAATAAATTCACTAATTTCGACAGCGGTGTAAAAAGACAGACATGCAATGATTCCTTTCTCAGGAAAATGAATTCTACTTTTTGAAACACCTGTGACAAGACAAATCTTACAAAAAACCAAATATTTAACCACAAAAATACACAGACAATTATGTTAAAAATTAAGCTTCACAAGGTAAAAGTAGGTTTTAAGTAAGGAAACTTATGCAAGATGTTATTATTTTTACATGCTTGAAAGATATATTTTCCGAGCTTTCTAGTACACTTGCTCTAAATTCAGTTTCTAAAAGGTCTGATGACACAGCCACAAAGAAGTGTTTTTAGTTGCTGATCCTCTGAATTTACTGAAGCAAGTAGAGATAAAATACATAAAGTCTGCACAGACTCAAAGTAAATGGCTCAGAAACAGATATATATTTGCACATGTCTAGTACAGGAAATTAAAAGCTTTCCCTTTTTGCTTACTTGAATTTCTGAGATTTAGGATCCTGGCATGCTCCTAGAATGGTTCTAGGATGCCTTCCTTGCAAAATGATTCTATTTCAATTGGAAAACCATATCAATGGGAAGAAAAATCTGGACTGCTGCAAAAAGCAGAACAGAGCAATACTTGCAAAGTTATGGGAGAGGAAAAGGAAAAAAAAAACACGAATCAAAAAACAAAGACATGAAAGCAAACAGTGTGTCCATTTTTCATCCAAAACCTCATAATTTAGCAGCACCTGAGACTTCTCTCTATCCGTTGCTGAAAAACTCCTGAGCTTTCACAAAATTAAAGTAAAATTTTAAAAAGTAGAAGTTTCAATAAAAAACAAACTAAACAAACAAAACAGAAAAATCTGTGAAAATTATTCTGTGAGTCTGTAATTTGTTTCCAGAGAGAAAGCTTTTAGCAAAAGGAAAACAACTACCAAGTTCTCTACCAAGGGAGAGACAGGCGTAGGGGCCTCGGTGCTGTATTAAATCCCTGGAGATAACAGTTCAGAGGAACAGGTTTTTGTGTGAGCCCAATGTCAAAAAACACCATTTTCTACAAGAACATGAGGATCAGAGATCTTGATTTCTTTTAATATCTAAATTTAGTTCTTGTTACTGAAGTATAAGTTTAAAGGAAGGAGTATGTTAAGGGAAGCAGATTTTAGAGGGGGTGAGAGGGAGCAGAAATGACATTAGTTCTGGGCTGTGATTTGGTACATTTCTATGAATAGATTAACTCTGAAATTCATTCCATTAAATAATTCCCTCCAGCCAATAGCTTTCAGGTTCTGATTCATCATCACAAAGCTATAACAAATGATAAGGCTAATTTGAGGCCCTGCCCCATAAATAAGGTCCAGCTGAGCACAGGGAGGTTCAATTTGTTGTAAAGCAGGAAAGACCTAGGCTGACCATGCAGAATGGTATGTTACTCATCACTGATACCTGGAAAGTGCCTTCTAATGAGAAGGGGAATCCAGGTAAAGGTTATAAACATCTCCAAAATCTTAATACATTGCTCTGGTTCTTAACATTTTTGTTCTGGTTCCTAAACTGTTGTTTGAGCACCGCTCAAAATAAGCTCAACCAAACAACAACAGCCCAAAAACACAAACACTGCCTTCTTTCTTTTTCTTTTTCACCACTTCTTCTACTACAAGTCATTTAACATTTTTCTATATGTTAACAGCTTGCTGATTTAATTCATCAACCCAGCAAGGAGATACGCTGTTTAGCATCTTTGTTGGTGACATGGACAGTGGGATCAAATGCACCTTTAGCAAGTTTTCCAGTGACACCAAGCTGTGTGGTGCCATTGATTCCATGGAGAGGAGGATCCAGAGGGACCTGGACAGGCTTGAGAGCTGGGCCTGTGCAAACCTTAGGAAGTTCAACAAGGCTGAGTGCAAGGTCTTGAACCTGGATCAGAGCAATCCCAGGCACAAACACAGGCTGGGCAGCAGTGAATTGAGAGCAGCCCTGAAGAGAAGGACTTGAAGGTTCTGGTGGATGAGAGGCTGGACATGACACAGTGATGTGTGCTTGGAGCCCAGAAAACCAATTGTATCCTGGGCTGCAGCAATATAAGCATGACCAGCAGGTTGAGGCAGGTGATTTTCCCCCTCTACTCCTCTTTTGAGGCCCCATCTGCAGTACTGTGTCCATCTCTGGAGCCCCAACATAAGAAAGAGGTGGACCTATTGGAGTGAGTTCAGAGGAGCACTGACTCAGCAGAGAAATACCTAATTTTATTTTTGTTGTTGTTTTTTTTTCATTTCTGGCCTAGTTTCTGTAATTGAGTGAGCTAAATTGACTAACTCAAGCACCCAAACACCTGACCCAAACCCACCCAAACTAAGCAACACACGTGCAGTTCTGAGCTGGACCAGGAGTTAGAGTACAGAAGAGTTAAGTTCCACTCCTTGACCATGATGACCTAATACACTGGTTCAGATTCTCCTGAAAATATGCCTCATGACAGAGCACTGAAATGACTCCAAGGTAATTCCGGTGAAAATTTTGGTGAAGTATTACCTCACCATTATCAAAAGAAGGAGGTCCCACTAAGCCAACTAAGTTGATGAATCAACAGGGGGTAAAGCATGAGAAGAAAAACAGTTTTACCTAGCATAAAGAGATAACTTAGCACAACAAAATATGGAATAATTGTCAAACTATTCCATCAGAGAGGACTGGAATATGCAGCTCAGCATGAAAAAAAGAGGTGACAAAAAAAAGCAAAAGTGCTGGTCATGGTTTAGAGATTCACCTGGAACTTCCATGCTCACCCACCTCTTATCTGAATGCTGGAAGCACCTCAGTGCATTTCCATTAACTTCTCTGAGAGGTAGCTAAGATTTCCCATGTCTTGCAGACAGTGAATCGAAAAAAGAGTACTCAAATAAAAAAAAACAGGACTTCCTGGAATGTGACTAAAGATCTACCATGTTCTCTGGTTTTAACAAGTAATGACAAGTTGCTCCTAGTTCTGAAGGCAATAAATGAAGGAGATAAATGATAAAACTTACATCAAAAATCCACACTCACCACACTGCTCACAGAAGCCTTGATAATTCAATGCATACTGTGTTCCTTCACAATGTTTGTATTATTAAAAAAAATTTGTAATGTTAAAGATTTTAAAGAAAAAAACTTCAGTTAAGTGCATTGAGAAAGCAGCAAATGCACTTCAAACAGAAAGATGCCTTATCATTATAATAATAGTATGGAAGAGCTTTATGAAAAAAACCAAAAATCAAGTGTACAAATTATCCGACATTCATTCCATGACATCCTGACAGCTATGTTAGTCCTGATAAAAATATCCAGGAGGACGGCACATTGCAGATGGCACTTCATAATGTGTTCACTTAAAAGCAGTCATTCCCTACCTCAGAGAGAGCGCAGCTTGATGAAGGCCATAGGACACTTGGTTCAGCCAGTAAAAGCTGCTTGATGAAGGCATCTTTAGTTAGTTAGTAACTTATTCATTCATTCATCTTATGCAGAAAAATTTGATGAAACTTGAAGAAAAAATCATAGCTTTGCACCTTCTTTGTGAAATTCAGAATCCAGAATCTTGTTCAAATAATGTCTGCTTCTCTGAAAATTACAAGTGTGAAAAATGGGTTAAATTGCCCTAGACTTTCACCTCTGGAAACATGAGCTCAACCCTTACTTCCTATAGGCTACCATTGGAATGATTGTCTATTTGTCAGTGCCACAAAGCCAATAAATGACTGGCAACCTGATAGGATTGGTTGTCAAAAGATGCACAGGAAAGGAATGTCCTGTCCAGGATGAGATGCCTAAGCAAAACCCTGTAAGTGACCTTCAGGAACAGTCCATCTCACAGCCCACCCTGCTCTTATCTCCATGTTGCTTTTCAAACGAAAACCAGTTTGCCTACAATATCATACAGAAGATGTTAATAAATACCAAGTACAGAACATAATTTTCTTAGCAAACAAGATGTCAACTCAACAGCACAAATGTCATATTTACATTCATCTTATTAAGATTTATACCATTTAATGTTGGGCTTTAAGAATTATACTATAAATGGAATATAATTTTCATATAAAAGAGACAGTGTATTTTTAAATCAAGCCTGTAGAAAGTCACTCATCAGTGGTTTATGAAACTTGAGTACACTGATGCTTCAGTACTCAATTAATGTCAGGCAATATGGATTTCAATCTGGCTTGAAATATATTTAAACAAATGAAGTAGATACAAATGCTGGATCTTTGGCCAGGCAGAGCTAAAAATCCATTTTCTACCCCATTTATAATAAGAAGTAATCTGGATGTAATTTATCTAAAGCACAATATGTTTCCCTAATTTTTACATGTAACCATTACTTATAGTTTAAGTAATAGTTATATCCACAGATCTTAGTGCACTTAATTGAAAATGCATGGTATTAAAACATAAGGCTCCATCTTTCAAAAATAAAAGCATTATTCTAAGGAATAATTGAAGTGGGGGAGCAGGGGCTGGGAAAAGGCAAAGGAAGGAAACCTTAAGAAAAATCCCTAAATGCAAACATTTCTTCCCATTTATGTTATATTAGGATTGTTTTTGAATAAAATTAGTCTCTCTCAGCCCCATATTTCAGTTTAGATCACAAAATCCTCTCATCTGATTGTCACATTTTACGCTGAAGTCAAATCCTTCTGCAGCAGAGTGACATGTCAAGGGTGACAATGACAAATTGTCACTAAGTAAGGAATAACACATGACAGGGCGTTCGGCCATAATGAGATATATGCATGCCTTGAGAGCGTTTGCAGGCATGAGGCTGAAGGGCGATTGCTCCCAGCACTCATAATGTTGCTAGGTCTCATTAAGACTTTGCATGCACTGGAATAGATTTCCAGTGATTAAAAGAAAAAAAAATATTTATGAATGAGCAAATCATGGCAGCAAGTTTTATTGTTATTCATACTTCCCTAGAAATATATATAGTTTATAAGGTCATGTTGAAGAAGGAAAAAGGGTCTTTTATCCCTCTTTTAAATTTTTTATGTTACTGTCCATCATGGCAACATACAAGTTCCATCCCCTCTAAATGAATAGCAACAGTGAAATCTTTGGCCTAATGGACTTGATGGTGCTCCCTGACACGTATTCATTTGTAGCCATAAACTTTACATGGGCTAGGTGTTGCACTTCAAATATATAATGATTTTATTAATGTCTCTTTTTGTTGGTGTGGGTTTAGATGTAATACAGGGTCATGTCAAAGCTCATGGAAAGGTTTTTAACTTATCCTTTGTGATTTGATTTCTAATGACTTTTTAAACTTAGTACCTCTTAATTAATAATAAGCACAACCGGTAAATCCTTACAAGACTATCATAACATAGAAACTTTTATGAACAAGGTCAGGCCTGTGGTTAAAAGGACATAGGAAGTCATATATTCAACTCGGTCAGTGTCTCTTATCACCACAGAAGGAAGATGAGAAGATGTAGTTATGGGGTTTACGGCAATCCTCACACTATAGATCTGTTTGACCCAGGATGCAGGGCAAGATGTAGGACAATTGTTTGTGCAGAAAAAAAAATTGAGTCAGATAACAAGAACTGTGTATTACTTATGGTCCCCCCATTGTCAAGAGCAGGTTTACTGACCTTTCCATGCCCCATTTTCCTTGATTAAAAAAGGCTACCATGAAATTTAATTTCTCCACCATCTGTAGAGCACACAGAGCTTTTGGGACTAAGAATAGACCCAATTTAGACTGCAGAACCTCTTGGTATTAATTTCAATGTATGAGAAGTTTGTCACCATATGCAATAGCAGTCAGTGATTTTCACCCACTCAAGAAGAAAAAAAAAAATCTAATTTTTGTCTAAATGTGAAAACCAAAGTCTCATCCTGTTCTCTCCTAAAAAAACTATGTTGTCTCATTTTGTTTTAAAAAATGAAGAGACACCAGCAAGTTTGTGGATATATGTAAGATGTCTTAATATTTACAAAACTGAATTGCTACTCTCAGATTTTACCACTGAAGTAAGCAAGTTGGTGATGCTATGTTGTAATTTTTGTCCAATCTATGCAACATTAGGAGCATCTTATTATAAACAGAACTCCTTCATCTCTCAGAAAGAAAGGAAAAGCTATCATGACAGGCAGTGAAATGGAAGAAAAGGTGACTGCTTTGGAAGAGAGAAAACAAAGTCAGCCCTGGTGTGCAAGCACCAAGATTGTGTCCCTGCCTGGAAGCCTCACACAAGAGCACAGTCTTGTTATAACAAACCTTTGTGTCAAATCATTTAATCAGTCACAGTAATACTGTATTTCTATAGCGTTGGTCCCTTAAGAGCTTCACAGACCCTTCATAGAAAAGCCTCTTTCCATTTTGCTACGAGATAAACCTCTTCAGAAGTTTTAGGGTAGTTATGACCTCAGCTCAATCTATGACAACAGCAAGACGGAAAACAGATCTCCCAGATGTAAGGAATTTTTCTGGCATGCTATTCTTCTGAGTATCCCAAAATTGCTTCCCAAATCTCAGTCAAAATAATGTATAAAACCAGAAATTACCTTGAAAGCCTTTAAGTTTGGATTTGAAATAGAAAAGAATCTATGGGTGCTACCGTGTTGCTAGGAATGAGGCAAATCAGAAACTTTCCATTCGAGAAAACAGAGCCTATCAGATTGGCCTCAGGCCTTGGATTCAAACACCTACCCACTTAAATCACTCCTGCTGAGGTATTTTTCTTCCTGCCAAGGAGAGCAGTTTGTGCCCTTGCCTCTCATCCAGCATGTCCCCAGCTATACATTCCAGCCTCTAAACAGCAGTGCCAGTCACCAGCCTCAGCTCTCCCATTCAAACGATAAAGTCACAGGCTCCTTGGATCGGAGAACAACCCCTATGGCTGGAGCTGGCAACCTTGGATTCGTTGCTCTCACGGCAATAAATGAGTTATGAAAGTACATAAATTTCAATTACTCACTGCTTTGGAAAGGGATTTCTGGACTGTATTATCTGTGGTTATATCCTTGGCAGTGGGGCCACACAGACATTTTTCAAACAAGAGCGACACCTGGGTTGTAGCATTCACTGGAATGGGTAGGTTTTATGCTTGCAAACCTTAACTGTCCCACAGAAATATGTTTCACAGATGGGATGGTCATTGAAACAAACTGGGAAGTGAACATGATGATGGCAGTTTTATGCATTGGCAACTTGTCTGTTTTAATTTTAGACTTTCTTGATGGCTGTGTTGGCCCTTGACAGCCATGGCCCCTGGATATTGCAGAACAGATTTTTTATTTTTTTAAAGTGTGCCATTTATTCTTACTATATCCTAGTCCTTTACAAAATAATGCAGTTGATGCTGCTATTTATGGTGAAAAATTACAATGAGCCTAATTTTCAATTTGTACCCATGAACTTTAATCTGCTTTAATATATTGACATTGTTGTTCACATGAGGCCCCTCCCAGAGCAAACACACAAGGAGCAGTCCATGTTGAGTGCAGCAGAGTATGGGGACATGCCCCAAAGACACTCACAAGTGTTAGGGTGTTACACCTTTCTGACCTGCACCCTGTCCTACAGGGACAACGTCTTCCTCTGCATCATGGGAAGCACATCAGGCTCCGAGAATTGTCCCTTGAGAAGACACATCAATGTCCCAGAGAAATGTTGTAGGCAGAGTAGATACAGGACAGGTTTATATGCAGACCTAGGGGTTGGTCAGCTTGGGTTCAGAAGTGAAGGGAAGGATCTCCCAAGAACTTTCCAGCTTCAGGAGTGTAGGACCTGGTGGATCCTCAAAGATAAACATTAACACTAGATGTGGGAGGCCAAGTGCTTCTAGAAGTCCAGTCTGCTCACTATTTACCTCAAAAAACCCAAGAATGCTAACCAAAGCCTTGGGAAGCTAAATGGACTCAAGTAAATGAAGCTGCAGGGAATTTTGAAACCAGTGAAGGTGTGAATCCCTTCTCAAAAGAAAGAGCAGAGAAGAAAACATAAGGAAAAAAGGAAAATTAAATTACAGCAGAAACCTGCATGTAGGACCTCAAACGGTGTATAGATTATCATATTCTGAACACATTTGGATACCAAAATATACTGAGATATTAAGTTTGGTTTTGGTTATTTACATTCCTTTATGTTGCCAAGAATAATAAAAGCTTTTTCCTGTTCAAGTAGCAAGTACAGACATGGGTCTTAGTTAAGGTAAGCTCTATAAAGGGCTAATCAAAAAGAAAGTAGAAAAAAACAACATTCTGAAATTAAAATGTTTTACTTCCACTGAGTTACTTTAAAACATGTCTGGAAAGCAGATCTTAGACTCTTCCCACCTGTTATAGTTTTCCACTTTTATAGTCTATGGTAGTTGTGTAAAGCTTACATTGAGGTGAGAAAAGGCTCACAGAAATGCTCAACAAGTTTCTCATGGCCTTTTTTTGTACTCACTCCCTCCCCATTCCCTGGATTGGATACAGCTACCTGGAAGGGTGGGTAAGGAAAAGTCCAGTCTGCAAAAACGATTTTTCCAGATTTACTAGTCTTGTAGCTGAAGGTTAAAGCTATTAAATTCATGTTCTACTACAGTGCAGAACACTGTGGATCTCTAAAGAAGGAGGCCTCTAAGGCAGTGCTGTGCCTTGTCCATCCACTGTCGCTGGCACTTGCCCACCACTCTGCCCAGGGGTTCCTAGCTCAGTACAGAACAGCAGGCAGCAAGGGGAGAAAGGAGCATAGCAAAGAATGCTGCAGACCAGACAGTGCCACATTTGATCCCTGAACTTCAGCAGTAGTCAAGGAGCTACAGCATTCCTTGTGACAGACAGGAGGAAGCACACTGCCTCATTACAACAGTAGTTTCAGCCAGACCGTGTCCAGGGAACAGAAAAAATGGTATGAAGTGATTTTCCCAGCACCTCCAGCCAAGCTTAAAATTTTGTTTAAATGGGAATTGAGTCCTGAGCCTTCAGACAGAACCCTCTTTGAGCTGAGAGTGAACCAGAAACAGTTCTAGGGTTGTCTCTTTTTTTAGTTTGGATGTGTTACTAACACAGTATAACGCTACAGTCAGCTACACATCATCCCAACTGTAAAAATTAAGAAGAGCTGTTGAATGTCAAGTGATGAAGCACAAAGTGTCACAACTTCAAAAGTCCTGTTTTTCTGGCAATATTTACTTATTCACACGACACATTAGCATATGTAATAAGTACATAATGGAACAAATGTCATATGGAGAACTCAATGTGTACCCGTAATACACTGAACAGTATTAGGAAAACCTTAGATTGCTTTAATTTCGTGTTTTATATACCTGAAAAATAACTCCAATGCTCCAATAGCAGCCTTTCCTTCCGTGACTGTAGAGAACTTTGCACTACCAGGGTTCATGACTCCTCTTTTCTCCCTGAACACACCTTATAGAGAAGAGTTTCCTTTTCACTGATTTTCTAAAGGATTTATGGGGAACTAAAACAAATAGAGCTATAAAGAAGAGCTATTCTTTAGGAAGTTATTTTGAGCTTTTCTAGCAAAGGCTCATCCCATCAGTCCTTAACTTACATAAACCATGCACATTATTAAACCATGAGGTTGACACAGAATTATTGCGTAAAATTATGACCAGATCTTGAAAGTTCTGTCTCAGCTACTTCACTGGCCTACATTTAACTGTTTTGTTTGCTTCCAAATTATGTCTAATGTCCATTGCATGTGTCATATGGCAAACATCAGCCAGTTCTGCAAAAGCTGTTTCTAAACATGTTTGGTTAGATTGTTTTTAAGGCAAGTTCATTTCCTCTGCCAAATTTGAAGAATAGACAGACTGACATGTATGCAGCACTTCAGCTTCACGGTCAATAGTCTTCATTTATTATTTGGGTGAGAAAATAAAGTGTAAGAAATGAAATGCTGCTACAGGCTTCCCTACATCTGATACTAGTAATCAGTTTCTCCAATGAGAATATTTTGGGGTTGGTGCATATGCAAGAAAAATAGAAACAACAAAGGCAAATGATGCAAATATATGAGCCAGGTAAAAATAAAACAAAAAACTAAAAAGAATTGCAGTATATTTTAGGCTGGTACATCTTAAATCTGAATTCTTTTCTCCTCCAAAAGAATAAAGATTTTATTGCTATTCATCTACTAAGTTGCAACAGATACATTTGCCATATTAAACTTCTAAAGAGTGTGGAGATTCTTGGGTAAATAAATCTTCCAATTTTTAAACTAGCAGAACAGTAGCAAAGATGCTGACTATGTGGTATTTGTTAAATAAACTAATGGATTTCACAACTGAACTGAGACTCTCACTGTTACCCTCAATCTTGAACTTCGACTTGACCTAATCCCATATCAACTGATAACAGTTTACCATCTGTCCTTGGTCAGCCCAATGGAAGACTTCAAAGCATAGATTTAATAGCGTATAGTTTGGCCTTGACATACAGACTGTATCTGTTCTTATTTAAAGAACAATAAAACCTTGTATTTAATTTCTTTTTTTTTTCTTTCTTCTTTTTTTTTTTTTTTTAACAGATGGAAGGCTGGTGTCTTATTCCATTCTGTCACCCCATCTGGACGCCTTAAATGTGATACCAAGGGAAGCATGGGGTGAGCCCACCAAAAGCTCAATTTGAGTTGAGATACAGTGAGAGAGGAAAGAAAATAGACTGATACCAATCTTGCATCATGGCAAAATAAAGGTATTTAAGGCTGCCACAGGGAAATGCTGAGAAGAAATCAGTTCTGACTCCTGAACATAACAATAAGGATTGGAGTTCACTTTAAGTTCTCAAAGTATGGATGCTTCATTAGTAACACCTAATAGAAAATAAACACTTTTGTCCACCAATTTATGTGGCACATTGCAAAGAGGCAAACCACAAACCTAAACATCACAGGAATAATTTTCTGCTTACTATTCCTCCTGAGGCCTCACCACAGGAAAACCTGCCTTGGGGAGTTCAAAGAATATGTTTTACTACCACTGCAAAATTAATTGGTTTTCTCTTTGCTATATAATCTCTTCATTATAATCTAGAGTTCAAAAGGTGGTAGGGTTTTTTTGTTTTTTGGTTTTATTTTTTTTGTGAATCTCTTCAATGCTTTAATACAACGATGGCATTTTTTTAACTCAGAGTGGTAGATTTAGCTAACATTCTTTAAGGGACGAAGGACCCCTAAAATCTGAGCTACTATCTGCTTAACATAGGGCGAAGGACTGAACACAGTAATTCCTACAGGACAATTTATTTTCCTTACTATGAAAACATAGCAAAGCACAGCATGATTATAAATATCCTACCAGTGCTTGCTGACTCCTTAGTCTGCAAATGCTCTGCACAGACAACTAAGGATGTCCTCCCTTTTCACAACTCTGAAGTAGCTACCATATTCAACTATAACATAATAAATAGCAAATGGGTTTATTTCTAGTAGTCATTCAGAGTTACAGTGGTCTTTACATTGGTGGACCCCAAAATTCCCTTGAATTGATGAACAGCGAAAGAAACCTTTTCAGTGGTGGGACACTTTCATGTCCAAGTGGTGTCCCTGATCCTAGAAGCAAGAACTTCAGTCCCAGTTACCTCTAAACTAATCACTTTCATGCCAGTATGTCCTGACATTAGGAAGCTTGGTGGAAGAAATGAAGGCTGGCAGGATAATACAAAGGCAAATTATTAATAAGTATTAGGAATTTAACTCTATCCTTTTCCTGGTGTCTGTATCCACCTGTAGATATGAAAAAAAAAAAAAAATCCCTTTTCATGCTAACAAAGGATGTTGGGTTATTCACCACGGAAAAAAATTCATCATTATCTTGTTAATAAAAGCTTTGACAGACAATGCTTGTGATCCAACCAGTGATCAAAGAACTGTAAAAGTACGAACAGATTTCTGCGCAATGAATCCCTGCATAAACCCCTACAAGCATGTTTAAGAATATTATTCACTAAAATGAAAGAAGAAAATAAAATTGATCCAACCCAAAAATAGTTTTGTGTTTTCTATGACAAAGATAAAACCCTTGGGTTTTGTTTGGATTTAAAAAAATTATTTGTGTAACTTTTTTTTTTTTTTTTTAAGAGAAAATGAAAGTCTAAATTGTGATGTCAACTGATGTCAACTTTCCCTTTTTTTCACCTCTGACTTTTATTCACAAATTTCAATATTTAGGGGGATCATTTGGAACAGAACAGCCCTATTTTCAGTTTCCCAGGACAGCACCCCAGCCCTAAAGCAATATTTGAAGTATGAATATTTCCTATTGACTATGTTCCGCTTGGGGAAATAGGCATTTCTTAGATCAAAAACAGAAACTTGAGTGTGCATCTTAAACACAAGACTGTGCAATTACTTTATAAAAAATATATCTAGTTTGAAAGCTCCAATGTAATCTCAGCTTCAAAATGCACTCTGGCTGGGGAGTTATGTACTCTTTTGACATACAGGAAGGGCTTGATTTAAATCCCTGTCATCAGTTCCTCTGCGAGAGACTACAGGATAGTGCTTCTATGGAGAACAGCCCCAAGGAGACAATTTTTCAGGAAATAATAAATGAACATGCATCTCTGTATGTGCTGCAACTTCTGTGAAGTCAAGAACTGGGAAAGGAGGATTTGAATATGAAAATATCTGTCCTCTGACAGCACCTTGGGCACTCAGTATGAGACAGACCAGCCAGCACCTAAACACACAAATCTACAGCCCCCAACTGAACCATGTGGGAAGAGCACCTGCCAGCATTACTACAAAGTGGAAATATTCAGAAATGGCTTTGTTCACTGGTGCGGGATGTGTCTCCCTTGCTTACTCTAATGGACGCTTCTCCCCTTCACTAGCAAGTCTATCCGCTTTGAGATAAAACCTGCAATGATGCTGGGAGCAGCACCAACCGGTGGGGCAGGGAGCATTTTAAAGCCCTTTACCAAAGCCTCCGTATGACTCAGACTCAGCCTGCATCTCTTCCAAAGGAGTCAGGCCAGGGTATCTGTTTGAAGGCTCCAATAACGTAGTGGTCCTGTTTTCTTAATGATCTGTCCTTTCTCAACTGCAGAGGAAAGGCAAGTCAAGTGTGTCCTTATACACTACTTTAGTAAAATGGATGTGCAGTACGCACTTCATTACAACCACCATGGGAATTAAAAGTAACTTGAGCAAATGGCCCCAGCTCCGTGTAATTATCTTTTGAAGTCACTGGAAGACAAAAGGAAAAAAACTCACCAAACTAGCTCAAGAACAGCAGAGGTTGCCGAGGGACAGGTGAGCAGCCAAGGCTGACCATGGGCTCAGTGAGCCTGGCTCTGCCGCAGTGTCCCGGCTGATGGCCGGGGCAGCTCCCGTGGGAGCGGGAAGCCCTTCCAGGGATGAGAGCAGGGGGAGGCTGGAAGGCGCCGGGCCGTGTGTCTGAGCAATGCTGCCCTGCAGGGCCCGGGTTCCGCCCAGCCCTCGGGCGCTGCGGCAGCAGCAGGGCGGCTGCAGAGCCGCCGGTACCGCCTCCGGCTCTGGAGCCGCGCTCCCCGATCACTGACCCAGCGGGCAGTGCCCGCACCTCCGCATGGACCACAGCCCTTCCCAGCCTTCAGGTCCCTTTTTCTCATCGGTCTCCTGGCTTCGTCGCTCATTCTTGTGTTAACTCATTCAGAGGTAATGCAACAGAGAAGCAAGAAGCTGAGAAGTCTAACTGAGAACATAAATATTGTTCTAAAAACAAACCTTCAAATAATTACAAACACAGGGCTGTGAGAGACTCCTGTGGTTGACATCCAGGGGGTCTGCAGCCTGACCCCAGGCCTTGGGCAAGCCCTGCACTAAGCCTTCCTTCTTCTGATGAAACAAGGAGACCTCCCTACCCTGAAGGATGTTTTTCTGTTGAAAACAGTTTCTAGCTCCTTTTCTACCCACTTACTTCTTTGTTGCCACAGAGTAGCTGAAAACAGCTGTGGTTGTAAGAGGCTGAAAGTCCTGGCTGTAAAACCTGAATATGTGTGAAGACTAGTTAAAATAAACACAACATTTTTCTGAAATGGGGCACAGAAGGCTCAAAGGCCAGCAAGTAGCTCACTATACCCATGGCTAAAATGCGTTTATGTGGACAAAAGCCCACAGCTACATTTTTGTGACTGCACTTTGTGAAGGCAGCTTGAACAGGGTACAGCTCACAGGTTTACAAGCAGCTGCAGAACATGAAAGCATAAGGAAAAAGAAATTGTAAATTGAAGAGAATTTAACATGGCAGGAGAAAATGACAATCCATTGACTCTGCTCAGATCCAGCTGTACCCTAGATGACAACTGCATATTTTGTGCACTTAGTGTAGTTGGCTCCATAAGGCAGAGGCATAGAAACACTTTTAGCTAAAGAGGAATATTGCTTCTCCCTCAAATCCCTGGAAAATCACTTCTCCAGCACAAAATAGGTTTGCTTTAAGCCACTCCAGCCAGCCTTCCAAATCCACTGTGGTCAGAGCTCTGCAATTCTGAAGCAAACCAGTAGCTTCCACGTTATATAAAAGTTACTGACTTTGTGTTTACCACATGCCTTCTCAGAAGCTACTTGAATCTGGATCGTTTCCAATGTACGTATATAGTTTATATATGTTTATAACTTTATAAAGTTTTAAAAGTTTTGGCAGTCTGTCAGCCAGAGCTGTGGTGTGGGTCTAGTGTGTGTTTATGGAACATGAGCTGGGAAGTTTCAAGTGTCTTTATGGACTTGCAGGTGGAGGTAAGTAGAAGCTGTATCCCACATGAAGATGATTTCTTCTGCATTAAAAACAATGTTTTTCTCCAACCACAAATTCCTGACCAAGCTTCACTGTAATCATTTAAATCACCAGATCCCAGGAAGTGCACTCCTCCTGGGACCTGCAGAGCTCTACAGCTGTCGAACTGGACACACAGGCTGTCATCCCTCAGTTCCACCCCGTCTCACAACCCTCGGCCTTCCTGCATCCCACACCACCTTGCACATGATGACAAAGCTGAGCTGCAGGCTTGGCCCACCCTCCAACTTCCAGCATGCCTTGTGTGCCACAGCCATGGTCTTCCTCTGCCAGGCAGGAGGGCCCCTTGCATGACTTAACTCAGACTTTGCTGTGCATTAATTGTGAAAAACCTCATTAAGAAGTTGGAGAACGGAGCATCAGGAAGTCCACTACTACCTTTGGATGCAGAATTTATCCTTAGTTTCAGTCTTCTGTCTCATATCTCACCCCCAAACTTCCCTGGGCTTCTCCTCATGAGTCCTCCTGCTCCCAGCTTTGCTCTTCCTTGAGCAAAACCATAGGCAGGGATACATCCCAGTCTGTGAGTACCTGATAGCTGGAACTTAGAAGTCTATTTCTGAAAAAAATTATTTTCACCTTGCATGATTGCCCTTTTCTATGGGCTACCACATACAGTAATATGTTGCTCTACTGGATTTACCACCCTGCTGTGACATGTTCTTGAAACCTGATACATAGCTTCTGATGGTAGGCCACATCTGGCTTCCAGCAGGCAACCCAACAAGCAGTAGGGATTTTGCATATAAAGCTATTAAAACACCAGGTAATGTGAAGTATCAACTTCCTTCAGGGCTGGTGTAGCAAGCACTGAGAAGAGGAAGACAGAACACATTTCTGTAATGACCTAATTACACTCAATACCAAAAAAGCATGGAATGCCATCTTGGACGAGCTGTATTTGACAATAATGCATCTAGGAATGCTGGACTCTGTCATGTGCATTCCTTACATTACCTGAGCATCTGTTTCAAACCATCTCCTGACAAACTAATTTTGCCCTCAAAATTTCAGAAGACGGAGGCATCACTTTTTTTCCCCTCATTATTCTCAGAAAGTGAAGCACAGCTATTTTTACTGTCACTACAAAACACCTTACATTTAACCCAAACTAGTAAAAACAGTGGAAAACTTTTACTGCTCTAATACACTAGGTTGTGCATTGTTATTTCCCTTTCTGAGAAATGCCCTCTATGAATATATATTTATAATTCTTCCTACAAACTGATGAACTGATGCAATCATGGAATTACTAGAAAAATAAGAAATTTTAAATAATATTTCAAAAGGTAAATATACCTGTTCTTTTACTAATGAAGTACTAGAAGCTTCCTATAAAAGTAGCATCTACCATTTTGAAAAGATCAGATCATCAAAATGCAAAGAAAGTTATGCCTGTTTAGTGTGCCCACTTGTATGAAGTGGAAGGTTTCAGGAAAGTAGTGGGGAGTGTTCACACAAGTTGTTGCAAATAATCAAGCAATCAGAATTTGCTTTTGCGTAGGACTCTTTGCTTATAAAATGCAAAGAACTTCTCAGAAGCAGGCTGTGAGTTTTACCATTTCTTAAAGAGAAGTGAGAAAGGCTTGAAAACTAATCCAGTCTCAGCAGCAGAGACAGGCACTGAACCCAGTCATACTGACTTGCCTGCTGGAAGCATTAGGAAGTTTCCCTCAAATAAAAAGGCAGAAATGTACCAACTTCTGCCCTCCATAACACCTACAGAGTACCAGCATTATAATTATGTTGATGATATAACCTATTCAGTCAACCGTCTCATGTCCACACAGGTAATTATATTTTAACTGCTAAAGGGTGTTGGGAAATTGGCAGCCACACTAATGCTTGGTTGGTGCAGCACATACATTTGCTGCATTTACACATTTAAGGTGATTAATGTAATTCCCAGCCTGGGACTGGCCAGATGATTAGTTCAGTGCTAGCCTTCATATTTAAAAGCAAATGGACAAGAGAAATAATCCAGAACATACACCACACCTCGTTTGTGACTTATAAAGGAGTTTAACGAAGAACCTGTATAGTTTCCACTGCACATAGATAGGTCCTTGAATTTGACTGAATGGACTGAGGCTGGTTTACTTGCAAGGCCTCCACAGGCCATTAACATTGGGCCTAAATAATTTAGCTTGAAAATTAATCAAGAACAAACACTTTTCTGGGCTTGTATGAAGGACCAGGAGATGAAGTGACATGTGCTGTCTGAGAATTTTATATGCAATTTAGTACCTGACTTAGCGTGTGATGCTGAGCAAGCTGAACTGTTCCTGGTCCCCTGTTTCCCTTTAAAGGGAAGAGGGTACGTAGATCCTAGATATGAGCTTCTCCTACTGATGCTCAGTTTTTGTAAAATAACTTAGCATCTTTGGAAAAAAGTTGTACAAAAACATTATTGATCCCAAATGTTTTGCATACTCTGTTGCTGCACTCAATGAAACAATCAAATATAGCACATGTTTCTGCAAAGCCAGCATGTAGAAAATTCTCTATTGTCTCTTTCTGCTTTATCAAGCAGCCCACAGAATTCTTTAGAGGCCCTAGTCAATACTATTTAAAACATCAAGATTCATTTTAAACGTCACGTTCTTTGTAATTTCTCTTTCTCTCAAACAGGTAATATACTACTGGGAAGAATGCCTTCCCTTTATAATTGCACCACACAAAGCTTCAGACATGCACATTTCAGGTGAGTGCCTAAAATTTTGAAGGCTCTCATTATCCTTCTAATACGAAGAGATTTTCTGGGGGCCACTGCTTTTGTGAGAAAGGATGTGTGGTTTGTTTCCACTCAGAGTTACAGTGAAATATAATGTCATGACCACCTCATAGACTTACTGGTAATCCATTTCATGAAAAATCAAATCCACCTATTGTACATGCATGGCTTTATGATAATGCCACAACCCATACAGGATAGTCTAGTAGCAACTGGTTCCAACTTGTCCCTGCCAATCATTTATCTTCCACTGTATGTCTCTTGCAGTCACAGGGCTAGCATGTACATCTTGACAGCCCTGGAAATTACTCTAAACCACTTCATCACATTTCAAACCAACACTTATTCTGATTACAAAGTTAATAGTTTGAAATGGACATTCTAGAATTAACCCTGTGACCTGCTATATTGGTGACAAGGAGACAGCAAAATGTGATGCAGGCCCTAGGCTGAGTGACAATGTATGGTGATATCTGAGGCTCCACTACCAGAAGCAATATTGGAAAATGGAGGTAATTGTAGGTTTTTCATTTCTTCTCTTGGCCTCCTAAAGTTTGTTTTTTTATAATTGACTTTCACATGTGACTTAATGCATGATACATATATTCAATAAGTATATATAGATCTTATTCTCAATAAGAAAATATCAGTGATGAGGCATAATGCAGTTTGATCAGATACTTGGCTAATTCTCCACTGTTTGGAGGTAGAAGGGAATTTCTCAGAATGGCATGTGGAACTCTTGGGACAATACAGGTATTTAGAGCTGTTCAACAACTGCTTTTGGCAAGTACCTGAATGATTTACATCCAGCCCAGTAATGGATGATATTAAAATATTATGAGCTAGGGAAATAGAATTATTTCTTAGTTAAAAAGGGACATTAAACTTTACTTCGGAAAACAAATGAAGAAAAGTCCCAAGCCCTATTTTAACAAAGGGCTCTACACCCAGCAGGTTTAGGTAGTTCACTGCAATGAGTAACAGTATTAGCACTGCAAGGGGGCAGGAAAACATAACCAGGAGCAGCAAAAGAAAATGGGACTGTGTACTGAGCCCAGGTGCTCACTGGATTGGCTTGGTTGAAATGTAAACTTATCCTTGGATTGATAACAAGCCCATCTATAGAAACATGTAAGACAGGAATGGACCAAATGAGTCTCATACCCTAAGATTTGATAGGTCTGGATGTGTATTTTAAATGCCTGAACAAGGAAGGAAATAGATTCTGGTGATGGAAACTCTGCAGAACAAAAATATGCCAATCTGAATCCACATGGTATAAGGCATTAAGGACATCTTTTTATCTTTGAAATTATTTAACAGTTAAATGGCTAACTCAGAAAATAAAGCGTCTTTTAATTCTCTCTCCTTGTATTTGCCATGGGAAGGATTTAAAGAACTATATTTGATCCATTAGGTCGAAGTACTCACAGTACTGTACATTGTTTCAGTGTACTAAATTTAGTTGACTCTATCTCTTTCAATTACCCTTCTAAAAAGGATAGGTGAAAAAAAAAGTCTCTCTTTATATAATTTGGTTTGCTGTTGATTAATTTTTCTCTTTTAATGCTTGCTTATGTTATTCAGAGTAAGAAGGACAAAATAGCCTAAGGGGGGAAAAGAGCTCTTTTTCTGAGTTTAAGCTTGTAGTATCTTCCCTTTCGTATTTTTATCTCATCAATATAACGTCAGGATCATTGATAAGGACAAAAAAGCCTAACAGAGAATGAACTGTATCTTAACCTTGGTAAAATAAACCAACTGTAAGAAATCCTGAAAATAAAAATAAATTTCTACACATGCTATCTTCATCATAAGCATGAAGAAAAACTTAACACAAGTTTTATATAAATAATCCACTGACTAGTCCTCCTTTGGCACAGCAAAGAACTGTAGAGGAATAGCATGCCCTAATTCTTAAAAGAACCGTGCTCTGCATCAGAGCTATTCCTCAACATTTCAGAAATAGTTCAATTCCGTTTGGTATCACTTGTGTGTACGCCCTCTGTAAGCTATGTACAACTCTTAACACCACTCAACCTCTCAAAAGGAGGTAGAAACCAGGCATGAATTCTGGGGCAGGTCTTGAACTCAGCTGCTGCTTTGCAAAGGATGCAGCAGTGAGAGCCAAAGGGTTTCTGACTGTGATGTCCTCCAACCATCAAATGGTAATCAAATACTTTGATGAGGAAGAAGCAAAAGAAGATTAATGTATCTTAGTGATCTGTTAAAATTTCAAAAATAGTAATTGCTGAACTTGACTCCTCTAAAAACCTTTGTTCTGAAAACAGAACTAGGCAGCAATGAATTGCCCTGAATTTCTGCCAAGACTGAATGATCAAAGATCTGTTGAAGTTTCATTCACCTACCTTGTTTCAGTGTTTAGACTGGGCTGATACTCTACAAAGACAAAAAAATACCCCAGGCTTTCAAAAAGGAAGGAAGTGTTCCATTCAGAGAGACATTAATTCTCTCCGACCTTCTTTTCTAACTTTGCCAACCTTCTCATTGTAATTATAAAAGTCTCCCTTACTACGTTTGATAGTGCTTCATTAATTATCAGGATTAATCTACCACTAAAATTTAATGCAGAAAATCAGCAGTCATCATGTATGTTTGATTGATTCCTTCAGAGAAACAAAAAGCAAGAAATCCAGATCCTGGAATAAGACCTGGAAGAACTTATGACAGAATGGAAAAACTTTCTAGAGCATCCTATGATGACAAAATGACAACAAATTGGGTAATACACTACAGTATCAAAAGCAGAAGTGATGATTAACAAGTGCACATGAAACGGGGACTTATGACTTCCAGGAGACAAGTGTCTCTGGAGCATCTTTCCTAAAATTCCTCTCTCCCATCCACCCACCAGATGTTCCCTACCCTTTCTCTTGATGAATGTCTCCTTCAGACATTGGGCTGTCACCAGGAGGAGGGGAAGAACAGACCACACCTGCACCATAGCTTGTACAATCATAAGATTGTTAACTGGCAATGCTCACAAATTCTGTTATAAGGTGTGTAGTTATGCAAGTTTGATAGTCTTTTGTGGGTTTATGGCTTCAATAACCTGTCAGCAGATCATACACTAGAAACATGTCACTGCTTGTGATACAAGAGCAGGTGTGTTCTTGCCCATTACTGGTATGCACCTCCTAGGGAAGAGTTTGAAATTTTCCAGTTCAGACAAAGATATCATCTTCAGGTTGCAACAAATGAAACAAAAGAATGGAAATCTCTTAGTAGACATTATTTTTTTTTAATTATGGGTATGTATTTAATGAATGTTGTTCCTGTTGTTAAAGTTCCACTTTTTGAACAGGCAGCCATTCTTAAGACAGAAAATGATGCCCTTCCCTTTGCCTCCAGAAGTTTGGGTTCCTGTTTGACTGTTCTACTAGAATGATCAGTTGTTGGGCACATAATAACCTCTGGCTCTTGTCTGAAGAAGGTCTGTGCTGATCTACATGGATTATCCATGCATTCAGGCAGGTTTTCTCAGGGAAAAAAACTCCCAGTGGAATGTGATATGACTTACAAAATTCTTTTTCCATCTTTCAATCTAGATATTTGAGACTTCAAGAGATAAGTAGGGGCTCTCCCTTTGGAACTATTAATATATTAAGAAACTCAAGCACTCCTGAGAAGCCATACCTAGATGAGACATATACACAGAAAACTATCATGCCTATGAAATAAGGGAATACTCTGGTGGCTGAACATCATACAATTGGGTAAAACTGTTTTCTAGAAGAAATTGCTTCCTTGGTACATTTCATTCCCAGTTTGATGGTCTTTCAGAAAAACTAATAGGATTGTCAAAGGCAAAATGATAATGTGGAAACACAGTGAGTGTAGGCTTCTCTGATGAGTCGTCAGATGTTTCTATAGGAGAGAAGTAGAGTGAAAATGGATGGAAGGGAGAGAACATCTGTAAAATCCAAAGATCTGAGGAGATGCCACAGTTTTAAAAAAGAAAGAAAACGTGAGAGTTTAGGAGAGAATAGAGAGGAAACTCTCGTGCACTGTTTGTGTCTCCTTAAAAGCACCATGTAATATTACAGCCCCTGCCAAGCTGTGAAACTCAGGTGACCCACAGTGATCTAGTGGGTCCCCTAGTAACTGTGCAGGACTCAGACTTCTGGTCCCAGGGCTCTGAACATTGCAAGAGAGATTGATTAGAACAGTGCAGAAATGGCATTGCCTGTGCCAAAGTGGGAAAGAAATGCATAGGATTGAAAGAGACAGATGAAGGAAAGACTCATGGCAGATGCTTCTGTCTTGCTTTTACCAGGCAGATGAAGAAGAGGAAGCAGCAAGTCAGCCACCTTGTAAAAAAAGCCCACACCTTGACTCATCAGCCTTGGGCAAGAGAGCCTCTCCAGAACAGCCATTCCATTTCCCCAGCTATAAGCACTATGTTGTTCCCTGGCCTACTCCAATGTCTGCTAGTGCCCCAGGTATCCCATATCTCCCCTCATTTTCAGTGCTCTTCAGGGCAGCATGAATTTCATTAAGGCTAATAATTATCCTAATGAGGCTAAATAATTGGTCTAATAAAACTAAAATACTTGTTGAATAGTCAAAATACTCCCTTGAAAGGCAGAAGGAAGAAGCATATTGCCAGAAATAAACAAAATAATTAATAATAGGAAAATCATTTTATCACAGGCACTCAACTTCTCACATTCTAATATAGCAGGTATTATGCAGAGGGGAAAGAAGAAAACCACATCTTGAAAGAGCTTATAACAGACATATGAAAAAAACCTGTGAAGAATGCAGCAGAAACACATACACATTTAAATACATTTTTTCTCACTCCTCTGGTTCCTCATTACCTTGGACACAGTACCCTTAGTTAATCAAGGAATGTCAAGTTCAAGCACAAGTTTGTGGTTCAGCTCAAGCTACTGGTTTGCAGCATGCAATTTGGCTTCTAAATTACTCATTCCTTGTTAGGGTCTCTCTTGCAATTTTTCTCCTACCCCTAATCTTTAAAGATAATTCAGCAGTGTATTTGACAGCCAAAAATATCATAATCTTCCTAGCAGGCAAAGGATATACTTTTAAAGGAATATAAACTTGATTTTCAGAGATAGTGGTTACCTGCAGCCCTTACTGGCTTCAAATAATATTTTGTGTGCTACTACCTCTGAAAGGTCAAGCTTTCAATATAGAATTTCAGTGTATGGAATTCACCCTCAAAACAGAAGAGATTCCATGGATCGAAAGAAAAGCATTCTGGTCAGACTTTGAGAAAATCTTGGGCAGTGCATTCACCAGAAATGGATGACAAATTTCAAAATTGTTTTTAGGAGAGTTTTGCCATGAGGAAGGGAAACAAGCAATCAGTGACACAACTCACTGCCACGCATAAACCATATCACATATGAGAATAATAAAGGCAAAAACTGTTGTCAGGCTCCAAAGAGATTAATCAGGTGATACCTGGTTGGGATAAGAGATGGATTTCAAATTCCGCCTCCTTCCACATTTGACCACATTAATTAAAAAAGGCCAAAGCCTACAAAATACTGATGATCAGCTCCCTCAGTGACAGAGGAATCCAGATGTTACACCACACCCAGATATTTTCAGCACTACATTGTCTTCTAAATGTGGTGCTCTTTGTTGTATATTTTTTGCTGTGGCTACAACCAAGCATTGTTAGAAGTGAGTCAGGGATTGCACATTTGCTATTGCAGATCCACCCTCACCAATCCAAAGGAAACAGCCCCACAATGAGAGATTAGTGAGAATGTAAGAATAAAGGCATTATTATTTTTTTATAGTTATATCTCTTTTCAGAAAGGAATTCAATTTATTACTTACTTATTTTTGTTCAGGTTTAGAAGCAGATAGACAAAATTAGCTGGAGGGTTACTTACTTTCAAGTAGATCCAGTGTTCCACTCCTCTCCTGGCAGAAAGAGAAAGGAAAGTACCTTCAGGTTTTCAAGGCACAGATCGTGTATTTCTTGTGGTATGAAGTAATTTCTTTCAACATTAAGCTGTGCAATTCACCAATTCCCAGAACTGCATGTTAGAGTTTGCATTCTGAACAAAGCTAAGTACCGTCCCTTCCAGGGCTCTTTTGTCTTTTAAATGCATCCTCCTTGGTTGTATTTCATGTTATTGTGTTCTCACTGCTTCTGTATAAATGAACATATTAATCCTTAATTTTCTGGGTTTCTAGCTCCATTTGCCAAGGAAGAATTTTTCTTCTCTCAGAAGCTGCAGATGCAGATCCCCACTGTGCCAGCTTCTTCCTGTCTGGAGTGGTCTGGCAAAAGGAATTAGTTCAGGAAAGTTCATAAAAATGTATATTTTCTTTTCACTTCTGCTATGTTTCACAGCTGTCTCACTGTGTTCTCATCACTTGTCTTTTGAGTATACTTACGAAAGCCCATCACAGCAGCTAAGGTCTGCATGTTGGAAAGCTGACTTTCCAAGACAAGGGGTAGAAATATGGGAGCCAATCTTTCTTCCTGTCAAATAAAAGTTCCTTCACAATTCTTTTACTCTTTGGAGTACTCCTGAGAAAATGCAAAACCTCGATTTTGACTTGTTGCAGCATTCTCAATGGGGAAGAAAAACCTTCAGTTACAGCAGCCAGTAAGAGCTGCTGCATTTTCTTAAACCCCAAACTGGTGCTATAGAGGTACCATTCATGGAGATAAAGGACTTAAATGAAGCATCAGATTCATGGAATCAACTTTCTAAATCTTCAGGTGCTGAATCTTATCAGTGAAGAAAACTGAAATGCCTATGAGTTAGAATGTAGTTGCATAAAGCTATCTGAGATCACAATTAGGACTCTAGGACTTTTCAAAACAGTTGATCCCACATCTGCTTTCCCTCTGCCTCTGAGAAAGGACATAATAAAAATCACTTCTCACAAAGAAGTGATTCTTTCTCCCTTTGAGTACTTCATCATTGCAAAGAGCCCAGCACCCCCAGAACAACACGGGAGGTAAAGGAATTGGTACATACTCCCACAGAGCTTTTCCAGTCAGTTTGATGTTGCAGTGCCACTATAGGCAATGGGATCTGACTCTTGTTCAAAGAGCAGCAACTCTGTCTTCTGCTCTACAGCAGAACTGGTACACAATGGAAACTCTAATTTAGATGGCCCACTACAAATGCTGGTAAAAGTAGATATATATTGGTTATTAAGACACAGTCTGGAGTCTGCCTCACACCTCCTACAGTGAAGCTCCTGATACTCACCTATCATCACCTATACAGGGCATTGCAAACCATCCTTGAAACAGCTCATCAGCAACTGGTAGACTCTATATTAAAGCCATAGCAGCATTAATATCTGATGTCTTCCCAAAAGTAAAGATTTATTTTTTTTTAAGCAGAAAAGTCTGAGAAAGGCATTATTAGTCACAGGATGAACCAAAGGCAGTTAATCTCCTGTCTACACCTTAAGAAAGAGGCGAAAAAGCTAATTTAAACAAATGCTACTAGGGATAAAAAATTCAGACTGATGCCACATTAAATTACATGGGAGGCTGAGGTATCCAGCCATGGTCTTCAGCAAAAAGAAAATTATAGGGTCTATCAATTAGAGAAGTGGTGCTCTGAGCCTATGTGCTGGCAGGCTTACAGTTTTTTTAATGTCTGGCAGGATGTTTTACAAACTAAACTCAGCAAGATGACAATTCCACCAGAAGGTGCTTCAGATGGTTTTGCTAATAATTTTGATCAGCTGAAATGGAGAAAAACATCACTTCATTTATTTGGCTTTTCCAGAACCTGTCAAATCTGAGCAGAGCCATTAATTGCCCCCTTCTACATTCTCCCCTGACATTTCTCCCACCTTTTTTTCCAGAAAAGACACACTTCAACTTATTTACTTTTTCTACAAGTGTTCTGGATATTCAGCCTTTGTTCCCAAACAAACTTTGGTCATTCTTCATGCACTTCCTTTCTAGAAGGTAGTGCCATTTCTTGAGAATATTCATTGGAGGCTGGTACTGCTACTGCTGCAAAGATGTAAGTGCTAACCACCATATATTGGCTTTTGTTTTAATAGCCTTTTAACCAACTTTGTTAATGGACTGAATGCAATTTAGATATGGAACTTGGCTAAAATGTAGCTTCAATTGGCTATTAAAATTTAAGAGCCAACTAAGATAGCTAATTACAAAAAAGCTCCAGTGATAATGCTAAGCAGAATTAGTAATAGCAAATGACAGTCTGTCTAGTCTTATTCCCAAAGGGAAAGAAACTCTTAACTGAGAAGTCAACCAGACAACGTGCAGAAAACCTAATTGCATTACTGGTATTATGGCATCCCAAATCTGGCAGCTCACTGGGACAAAACAGTGAAAAAAGTCTGTCAAACTACTCAGGAAAGCCACTGACCCCCCTTCTTAATGCTAGCTGCAGTAAACATTGGGAATTACTATTTTATATTAACTTACTGGAAAATAATCCTGTAAAAATTATCAAACCAGCACCATCTAAAAATATGTTATATCCATCCTGAATTTGACTGTCTCTCCAGATATTTTAGATTAGGGGAAAATATAAACAATCTGTCTAAATGTGCAAAATGTTCAAGCACTAAAAGAAGCATTCTGTGCTTCATTATCAATATCCTCATTACACCATCAGCTGAAGTGCTGACTAGTTCTCCTGTGAAGATTTATCATGTATGGTGGCCACTTTGAAACATAGGTAGCGGAGTCTTTAACATTCCCTACTCAAGTGTCTCCCTGCTGTGCCTGTAAATGTCAGTCCAGTTTTTTCACGGCTGCACGCACAGATTAGAAACAGCAGGAGAGCTCGGGAGTATGACTACAATACTAGTAAGGACACTTGTCTTCATGGCACTGCTCAAGTGATTCTTGGAATGCAGGACCCTGCTGTTTTCTAATATTTACACACAACTGGAGTCATCAAGAGCAGTAAATGCAGTCTAAAGGCAGCTTGCTTCTTTTGTGTTAGGGACTTTACTTTCAAAAGGGGATGTCAACAAAATCCGACTGCACCCTCCGCCTCTCATGAAGTGCTGCATTTCCCCATCAGTGCATTGCAAAGCGGAGAGAACACGTGTGTGCAGGCACTGTATGTGATCCATACGGTAGCGCTGCGGGTACGATCACAGCCTTCCCCTCCGCTCCCCCTGGCTGTCCCACGCTTTAAACACTACCGCAGTCCCAGGGAGCTGGAGCCCGAGGTTCTGCAGTGCCTTGTGAGCAGAGACAAGACCTGAAACAACATTCACCTTGAATAAAAAGCACCCTCTTCCTTCACAGAACACTTGCCAGGACCTCTTTTTCCAGGACATTTTTGGGGTGGAAAGGTCATAAGCCTCCTCTAGCTTATGAAATTTGCACCTCAAAACATTCTTTTCAAATATATGGAAATAACTGTTCCATTTGGCTTTGGTCGTGTCAAAAGAAAACACACTGCTTGAGAAATTGGAATGTAATCAAAGGAAGTTTACTGGTAAATAAGTTACTAAAAAAATAAAATGTCAAACAACTGAAGTATAAAAGAATGACATTAACTTTGAGCATGTGGCAAGGAAGAGAATACAGTATGCCTTCCTTATAATAGCTATTCAGAACAGTGTAACATACTTTCTGAACAAAATGATTAAATGAAGTCATTAAAATGATAGTTTGATTTGAGGAGTTTCAAACATGAGAGAGGCTTAAGCAATCCTATTTTTACATCTGAAATAAAGAGAATGCTACACTTAAAGTTGTCAGCTGCACTTTGTTAATACCAAGGAAAACAAGCCTAACAGTCAACAGAAATGAGAAAGCACCTCTCAAATATGGTATTCCAGTTTTATTTCAAAACAACTGATTCCCTTGTTACAAAACATAACCTCATCATTCATTACTTTAACATTTCATGCTACAACATATTTATTTAATCTCATGAGTTGCTACTCCGACATTATACAATCAAGCAAGCTGGACATCCACACGAATACACTCTCACTGGCTCATATGGATTCCTTTTGGTTTGCCATACTTCCGGTTGCCCTGATAAGAATGCTGTTCATGCCTTATCATGTGTGTGTTGCAGTAGATACATGAAAAGTAGCAGTGATCCTGACTGGAATTCAACACTCTATTTTTTGACTTACAACTCTGAAGAGAGGTCTCAAAGCTAACCAAGGAAGTACTTTTACAAAAGGATTTGGAAGATTACATGCTCAAGTATTAAAAAGGTAAACCACTATTGCTATGAGAAGCAGATGTGAGACAGTCTTTCTGGAACTAGATCCTGCACAGTTACTCACAATTATATTCTAGTCTTTTCTCTAATATAAAACCTGAGGGAGTGGTTGAGAATAAGCATTGGGTTTTTGTTGGATCTATTCTTTGCCCTTGGCCCTTTGTCTGAAATTCTGGTCTCTTTCATTCCAGAGAAAATGTGAATAATTGGAAAAGTGATACAAACACAAATATTATGCAAAAAAAAAAAAAAGGCTAGAATTCAGTACCTGTCTTCCAAAGAATTGTTTAAACGCATTTTATACACAAACTAGAATGGAAGGACACGATTTTTGCCTTCTGTTTTTAATTCAAACACTTGAAAAATTATTTAAAAGCTATTTCTGCTTTTTCAGACTTCATCTCAGTGTGCATTTAAGTGACCACCAATCTGACTTTATTCAAAACTGTGAGAAATCAGATGCAATACTGCTGTTTCTTATATAGTATCCATAATGGAACTATTAAATAAGGCTTTATCTCTACATTACAAAGCAGGAAAAAAACACTCTCTTTTAGTTTGCCTTTAAGACATGAATTCATGTATATAAAGAATAAAAATGCATCCCCACTTCAAAAGTTGGCAAAATTTTGCATTAGCATTTAAGTATACATAAATTATGCAAATATTTTAATAAAACATTTATTCTTCAAAAACAGGTACAAACAGCAGTCCATGTTTTTACAGGACTCATCATTTAAAAGGAAAGGAAAAGATTCCAGTGCTACAAAAAAACAAAACAAAACCAAGAAAACAACAAAAAAACAAAAAAATCCAATACAGAAATGAGCCACAGAGCAACTTATTTTGTTGCTTCTTATAGTATTTACTTCTGGACTCTCTTTCTGCTTGCTGTGCTTTTCTTGGGTTTTGGTGAGGTCATCTTCTGGGTTCTGGAAGCAACTGCATCTGCAAATCACAAAAATATTTTGTGTTAAATTAAATAACAAAAACAGATCACAAGAAAATACTTTTAGTTTTTAAACGGATAGCTCAACTCAAATCATTCATTGAGCTTTAAGTGGGGATGGGGAATATGCTATGGACAGAGGATAATCTACAACTATTTCTGGGCACTGACCTTCTCCTAAAAAACATGTTGTACAGTTCTTCTCCAAGAGTATCCTCACATGGAGTTATTTTTTTAGCTCATCTTCACCAAAAGAATTAGATTCTCTACAAAATCTACACCTCTCCTTCCTCCCCATGTGCCAACTTCTAGTTTTATAATGCTTTCCGGTATTAAGCCAATTTCTGGACCTTGTGCTAAAGCCATCCAGCTCTGGGATCACAGTTTAACCCCAGACAGTAACTACCTACTGTGCAGAGTTCATTCATCCACTCCCTCTCCCCTCCCACTGAGAAGTAGAGGAGAATTGGAAAAAGGAAAAAAAAAACCCATGGGTTGAAACAGGAACAGTTTAATAATTACAATAAAGTAAAATATAATAATAATAAAAGTAAAGAGATGAATTACCACACATGTAAAAAAACCCCAACCCACAAGTGATGCACAATACAAGAGCTCATCACTGATGCCCAGCCTGCTCTCCAGCAGTAACTTGCCCCTCCCACCCAACTCTCCTATTTTATATACTGGGTATGACATTCCATGGAACGGAATATCCCTTTGGTCAATTTGGATCAGCTAAACCGGCTGTGCTCCCTCCTGGCTTCTTGTGCACCTTCTCATTGGCAGAGCACAGGAAACTGGAAAGTCCTTGACTTAGGGTAAGCACTGCTCAGCAACAGCCAAAACATCTATGTTATCCACATTATTCTCATACTGAATCCAAAACACAGCACTGCACCAGCTACTAGGAAGAAAATTAACACTATCCTAGCTGAAACTAGGACACTTAGCAATGAAATTTTGGTGTGGTAGTCTCACAGTTTAGTGAAATGTGGCATCTTAGAGCACACTGAATGGAGTTTATACAAGGGGAGGTGGAAGGCACACAGGTAAAAAAGAAAGGAAGATATCTCTTTGGCAATGTCAGTGTGAAATCAGCTCAGCTCTAAGTGCAACTGTGCCTAAAGATTCAAACTATCACTTCACAATATTTTATTAACAAAGGTAAGGAATAATCCCATCTAAATAAGAGTCCTAGTAAACCTGGCAGGCAAGTTGTTCAAAGAGACCATACCTAAAAGCAATAATAAAAACCTCCTTGCACTTTGATTCTTGCCTGCCTACTACCAGGGAAAAGAAAACAACAGCACTGCTCATTTCTGTGAATCACATTCAACTGCAGTCACTTTGACAAAAAAATACTACACATAATAAAAATTTCTACCTTTTTGCATATACAGTAGCAATGAAATACTTTTCATCTCCTAGTATGTAATTTTTAATTCTTTTTTTCTTCTTAATCCTAAATCCCTCCTTGAAGACATCATGCCTAACTACTTCAGCTCTTGCTTGTAAAACTATATATAATTCCACAATCCATGTCAAACGTACAGGGTAAAGAAAAGTAAAACTGAATTTCATGGAAGTTCTTTAGAAAGAAGCTGCTTGCTTAAGACAACAGCCTTTGAGCAGTGGGAGTCACTGATTGTTCAAGCTCAAGGGTAAACTTGGGTGAATCAAGGAGGCAGAGAACAATGCAAAACAAAGCTTTACAAAAGAAACCCAGCAGTACTGTGTATAGTTCTGGGCTCTATCCTACAAAAAAAGGTCTGAGAAGATATATAGGGATGAGAGAAAAAAGACAGTGAATTTGTGGGATGGAGCTTAGCTTTAGTCACTTTGTTCTGCCAAGTACTCCCTTTTCCTGCAACAAATAAAGCAAATACTTTTCATATTCTCATAAGGAAAAACACCAGAACACAAGAGTCTATTATTTATGACTTTATGCCTGTGTATTTCTTACAGGTAACATCAAATATATGAGTGTTCTTTTAAAATTTTTAATATGAAATTGTTCCAGATGAAACTGAAACTGGTTTACTTCTATTGTAAAAATTGCTTCACTGAAGATATTTCAAAACACAATTGCACATAAACAGAAATCATTTGTCCCATGCAGCATGTGTCTGAAATTAACCTTCCTCTACGCCACACAGCAATTTGCAGGAAAAAGGCAGTTTAATTCAAAACATTACTTGCAATCTTGCAAAAGGGTTAGTCCCCTGTAAAAATCTGAGTCACTGCAGTACAATTTTTCTTTCCAGTAGAAAAATTTCACTTGCAAATTTTATATCTGAGTTTGAATTGCAATACTTGTTCAACATACTGCAATTTATCTTCAGGTCACAGAAAAACAACCAAAAAAGCAGACATAACTTTTTTTTTCTTAAATTACTTAGTTCTACATGTAAAGTCATTATACAAAACCTTTCACGTGGAATTTTTTTGTTACAAGGTGTTTTGTTTTAATTTGACATTTTTCATTAGCAGCAAACAGAAGAAAGTCCCATGAAATGTAAAAAGGGAACCTAAATTACTTGTATTTTAAATGTGTTTAAGTGCTAGAAATGATCTGAAGATATTGTACAGAAAAGAGCCTAAATTATAAAGGTAGATTAAATAAAGAACTGTATTCCAAGCACACACAGAAGTACACAGCAACACTCCCATACTTTACATGTTGGAAACTAATTTTTTCTCTTTACTATGATTAGTGACACCTATTCCAAGTAATTTTCTCTGAATTTGTCACTTGCAATTAGGTCGCAAAAACCCTACTATTCATGAAGAACTACAAAGATAAATGTAAATGAAATCTATTTTAACCTTCCTGTCCACAATATTTAAAAATCTTTCAAATTAGAAGGACCTCCTACCATATGTTTTCTACTTTAATAGCTTTTGAAGATCCACAAACAATCTCAGGGCAGGCCATAAAAAACCAGATCACTTCATATTGTGTTTGAATATACTTAATGCAAAATAAAGAAGTGAGTTTGTCAATACTTCAGGCAACTGAAAACAGATATTTCTCTGCTTAAACCCCAGATCTTTCTGGTAAATTCTAGACACAAAACTGCAGTACATGCTTTTAACTTCTAAAACCCGACCACATAACTCTTGTACTAGAACATTTACCTTGCAACATTGCTTAGACAGGTAAGGGAAGGCAAAGAAGGGCACAGAAAGGGACAGATCTTTCAGATCTTTTAACAGAGATGGATACACAGTTTTAAAACTTGTATCTACTTCCTCCTGGAGTTTGTAACAGTCAATACCAAATCCTCCACAAGAAGGAAAAGATGTATTACACAATTGGAACTATTGTGCAGTACAAGTTTAACACAAAAGAAGTTTTTTAGGGTAAAATATTAAGAGATTTTATGCACTGCCATACAAGGTAAACAAATATAAAGCTAAGTACCCATTAATTGGGAAATAATGTTAAACTACCGTTTTGGAATGTTCTTCTAACCAATCCATCAGTATGACTGTTTTCATATTGGAGATGTTCACATAGTTCCTTATTTACATTGCAAGAGTTAAGACTTGCAATTAACCCAGTTGAGGCCTTAACATGGTAGATACTATCCAGCAATACAGAACTGCAGAATTCCTACCCTTAGTAGTACTGACTATTTTAAAAGTATATTTAAAACCACAGTACTTTCATTGTCCGATCTACCTTAGTATTTTTCTTTATATGTCTTAATTAATAAACCCTAGAAATATCTTAAAAAATTCAGAATAGCAAATAAAAAAGGCTATTCTTAAAAAAAAAAAAAAAATCTGTGTTGCTCTAATCCGATCTTCATCAACCCTGAGACTGAAAAATACCTGCCAGGGTATTGTTTTATTTCTATTGTAGCTTTGAACCTAGGATTATTCACGAATTCTCATGAAACACTTGCATTTCCAGCATTTATGAGATTTTCATTGAAGGTGCCTGTACTATCAGCCTATTCCACCAAACTGATCAAAAATAAGCATATTAGTCCTATCACACCATGCACTACCCCCCTGCATGAGCGTTGGTGGATATGTACAGTCTATGCCAAAATTTGGGTATTCTGTTTCAATAGTATCATGATTTATAAGCCTCTACATTTTACTATTGTACATGAGGGCAGCTAACACTGAAAATGGAGCTGCAACAGAGGGGGAAAAAGCTTCTCATTTAAATAGAAATCACCTCTTCTGACAGCATTTTTCCTGGTGGAGATAGATTGGCTAATATAACACTCCAACGTCATCCATATTACTTTATAAAGGATACCTTGCAAAATTCCCCTTTTCAGGAAAGCCTATGGGTTCGTTATGCCAGGAAAAAAAAAAAAAAAAAACAAGCTGATAACATGCTTGTTGGAAACCAAGAAGTTAAATTCCCTTTCGAATTTTAGAAGGAGAAGAGAATATATTGAATCAGAGTGAGACAGAAATAAATCTTTAGGCTTTCTAAGTGTTTTTATGAAAACTAGCACGTAAGCTGCATGCGTAGCTGCAGAGGGCCAGTGCCCTAGAACTCCAGATAAAGTTTAGTATTTTATAGGCATAATCAAAACACAGTACAATATTGTTTTACATTTTTGGATAGAGCAGTCTACAGAAACAGATAGTAGCAAGGCCAAAAAATAAGTTAAAATATTCAGATAATACCAAAGTCAAAAACATGGTAAGTTCTGCACATACATGAGAAAAACAACTTATGTAAAATCACATAATGTTTTTTAGTAATTTTAATAGGTGTAGAGAACTGGCTTAGATTCATATTTTCAGCTAATTGGTCCATTTAGAGTTAAAACCTGGCCATAGAGGCCGGCAGAAGGGAGACAGCAATCCTTATCTATCTAGCTGCTATGCTGCTGCTTTGCCTGCAAAACACTACCGAAGAAGAAAGAAGAAAAGAAATATAGTTGCACAGTTCCAGCCAGCCACCAGACGCCTGCCAGCTGCTGAGATTTTCAGGTCCAAAGCCACCGGACCCCCAAAGAAAATCTCAAGAGGCTCTGGAGAACTCCCATAGTTTTCTGGAGCCTCACCCTGAACTTATTCCTGCTGGCTGCCTGAGGTTCATGGCATAGAGAAGACTCAGAGGCCCCAGTGTATCTCTAGGGCCTCACACAGAGAGAACCCTTCAGCTGAACAACCTGTGCCTTCAGAATGTGTTTTATTAGACTGATGCTTTTTAATAAATAACTTTTAATACTATAATAGGACTCTAGTAGCCTGGCTCCCCCCCGTAACACATTAACACATGCTAACATAAATAAAAAACAATTTAAGAATTTCACCAAATTTCATGCAACTTATTTTTTAAGTACAATATAAGCCCTCGTTTCTCAAGGGCTTTTTGAAATGCTGTTTCCAAACAATCACTTGACTGCTCTAGAAACACAGAGAGCTGACAGGAATGGAAGAGGCGGCCTTTAACAACCTCATCTAATGTGGTCACTCTTACACTGAGACCAACCAAGGGCAGCTGACGGCAGAAGCAAGAATTTCCAGATGACTGTCCTTTCTCAGCACCATTCTTTCTTCCTCCTCCCCTCCAAGTCTGAAGGCTCCCCAGCCCCAGAAGATTTCAATACTGGCAGACTTCCTATAGCCACTGAGCACCTTTGGGTGCTCAAAATGCCACACAGCTGGTCAGGATCTTTTGGGGACGATTGATCTTTTGGACTGGGCAAGACAAACTGAATAGTCAGATGTACTTAATGCTGATGAGCTGAAAAGTGAGAGGCTGCACAGTTCTTCTTGCCATTGCTTTCTGTCTGTTCAAACACTTGTGAGGTATAGTTTGAACACCTGAAAAGCAACCACCATTCCACCATATTTATGCCCCTTAGAAACCAATAAAATAGAATTTCAACAATTTTTAAAGCATTCCTGTATGACTCGACTTCAAATTGTAAAATTAAGAGGTATCAAGAAAATATTCTTTTTACTGATCTTCAGGATTTTTTTTTAAGTCACAGGAAAAATTATTTAATGGAGAAACAAGTAACACAAAACTAGTTAGATCTGGAAACACGGTTTTAAGTATTTCTATAATAATCAGCCCTTTTCAAACTATAAAAGCCTCAGAATCAGAAAAGATTATGAAACAGTTACCCTTTCCTTCAACACAAGTTTATGAATCATGTAATAGTTGGCAAAGTTTTTAATTCCAAATTTGGAGAGATCCAAATGAGTAAGTACATGTATCACATTTCACCTGAAAGGATTTTATATACTCCCTCTACTTGGTATTCATTAAATTGAGTAGTGTAAAAAGGTGAAATTACAGCCATTTCATCTGTAACTTTATTGAACTAGCAAGAGAAAGTTTTTCTCATTTACGTTTATGTTGAAAATCTATACAGCCTCCCAAATACCTTTACTTAGTCTAAAAAAACCTCATTGTTTACAAAAAGCTGATGTTACCACCTGGACTGCAATTCTTCAAGTTCTTTTCCATCCCCTTCTATAAGAATTTCAATCTACAATCCCAGGAAAAAGTAGTATAATATATTACAAGAAAAGAAAGTATGTCCTGCGCATGTGTATCAAATCACAACCAGAAAATAGTCAACAGTATTAAGTATTTTGTTAAAAAGTCTTAAATTATATCTAAAATGCTAAAACTTTCAGCATCATATAAAACAATTCTATTGCTTTGAAAGAAAGTATAATCCAATTAACACGTTTTCAGCCACTGACAGACTAGAGAATTTATAATAAATTGAAGTCAATAAGTAAGTAGGCATTCAAAAAAGAGAAAAAATCTCTGGTCTTAATGATTAAAATTCTATAATATGAACAGCTGAAAATGACCAAAGCAGAGTCACCTCCTGGAATAACATTAGCTTCATTCCTTGTACTTTGTGCCATACAGTTTAAGTAAGTACACCAGGGTAAATCCAGAACTCACCAACATTATTAGTCTTTGAAAGGTCACAGTTTCCCATCCTGCAATACTCCCTCATCCAACCCTTTTTAAACAAGGAGATTTGTTTTGGGGTAGACTTCAGTCCTACTGCTTTATTATTTTTAGACTATTTGACCACAGACGGCAGCTGGTATTTTACTTAAAATTATAAATCAAAAATTCTTGAGGAAAAATATCTTTTCTGTTACTTGAATTCAGTTCACATTTACAAAAAGGCATTACAAGGTTGGATCAATAAAGCAGTGTGACTGGACCCTCACCATCAGCTTACCCTACACAGTTCTACTCAAGATTTCTCACACTGGATTTTCAATAATCCTACTCTATCTGTCCATGACTTTTTCCATGCTGCACTGAAACTATGCCAAATTATGCTGAAATAATAGCTTCAGCATTTTCTATCCTTATAGCTAATCCTTTCCTTGACTTTAAACAGGCTTGCTTTTGGAAGCTGCTGCTGTTAGCCCTTGGCTTTAACACTCTGTGAAGAGGAATCCTGAGGAGTCAGCATGTTCTAACAGTAAACTGGACAAGACAGGAAGACAAAAATGAGAATGAGCAGAGAATGAACGATGGCAAAATAACAGGATTCAGCCACCAATTTTTATCACCTAGCAATTCCACCAGCTTTGGGCACTACTTAATTGGAGCATAATCCTTTCTTACACAGAAAGTTGAAATATTTTAACTTGATTTAATAAAGTTAATATAAAAAGAAATTGCAAAAGATGAAAAAGCTCTTGTACTGCTAAGGTTCTACTGGCTATTTTATGGCCATGTGGTTGGGTTTTGGTAAGCTGAGGTCAGCTTCAGGGCTAGCCTCTGTGGGGAGAGGCCAGCTGCTCTCCTGTGCCTGACAGCCCATTCCAGCTGGCTCCAGTACAAACCCCCTGTGGGCCAAAGCTCCAAAACAAACCCATTGCAGGCCAAACCTGAGCCAAATTTGTTTGTGCCACCTCTGTGGAAAGATTTAAGAAAGGACAAAAAAAAAAAAAAAAAAATCACTGGACAGGTAGAAAGGGAGTAGTAATGCAGGAGAAGAGTGGGAAACAGCAGAAAGAACACCCAAGTCAGAGGTGGAAGTGGTACTCCACTGCACCAGTGCACATACTCCCTGTAGCTCAGGAAAGAGCCAGAGCAACTCATTGAAATCCCAACCTGGAGAAAAGGGATATTTCCTGCAAAAAACTGGGCCACTTTTTTTTTTTTAATCCCTAAAAGACTGCAACCCAGAAGAGAGAACCCACACTGGAGATTGAAGAAAATGTAAGCATGAAGGAGCAACAGAGACCACAGCACAATTCCCCTCCAGGACCCCTGCTCTGAACAAGAGAAGTGGTAGAGTTCAGGGTGAAGTAGCTAGGTTGAGCCTGAGGGAAGGAAAGGTGTTGTTTTAATGTTTGTCACTATCCAAATTAATTTTAAATTTGCAATATATGGCATTTATTTTCTCCAAGTTAAATCTGGTTTGCCCAAAACAGTAACCGGTAATAGATTTCCTCATTTTTGTTTTAATTCATGGGTTTTCTCACCTTGTTTTCTCCCTCTGTCCCACCGAGGAAGGGAGTGAGTGGCTGTGTGAGGGTCTGGACTTTAGTCAAGGTATCCTGCCACACCAGTACATGTGACTGTCAGAACAATCTTTTGTCTTACCAGAAATAGCAGCTTTCTTTCTTTTTGGACTTCCTGTATCTTCCTTTTCTGCTTTAGTGCCCTCACTGGCTGTAGCTGCTGCCTTTCTTCTTTTCTGAAAAAAAAAACCCAAAAACCCCCAAAAAATAGCAGTTGAACTCAAGAACAACAAACACCATGTAAAGCAGACAATATCCTCAACAAGGTATTACCTTATTTTATATTATATATTATAAAATGTCTCCAGTCAGAGAGAAAAATTATTCCTGTATTAACACAAGAATACTGGTACTAAGCCATACACAATTTAAAACAACAGTTCCCCAGTCTGCAGATCACTTTGGTAATTGAAATTTTTATGTAGGAAAATATGAGTTGTTGTGATCATAACCTGGGGAGTTTTTAAACTTACAATGAATAAATTTTAAAAAAGGAGCACTCTGAAAAACTTGAAGAACACATAAAAAGATTCTATCCCAAGTTCATATTAATTGTGTTTTTCTAAAAAAATTACACCATATTAAATCCAAGTTTATCTGGATCCTTGCTTCTTAAGGCTTTCCTTGCATAGCTTAAAAGCAGTTAATACTTACCAACAGTACATTTCTTTTAAATAGCAACCATGAGTTCTGTTCAAAAGAGAGCTATTTGGAAAATCTGAACTCTATTCAAGGTACGTTATCTTAAAACCTCAAAATGGATAGAACTCTTATTATCTGTGCATTACAATTAATCTTACTATTGCAAAGTATTACTGAAGTAGTTATGGAAAACATATTAGTTTTAAAGCCATTATTTTTGCAAAAGACGAACTGACCTGCACACATGAAAAGCATTGAGCACTGGAGCAGCTTTACCTTTCCTTTTTCTTTATTAATTTATTTTTTAATTGTGTGAGACTAGAGCTTTACTAATACAGCTTTAAAAGTGGCTACAACTTCACACAGCTCACAGGAGAAGGGGAGAGTGCATTACATCTTTCCTTTCCAAAGTGTTGCTTCATGATTACCATCTAAACCCTGCTGGGCTGAACAGATTGGTTCGATAATTACATACAATAACTGCAGTGGGCAGGTAACCCTCAGCTGGCACAGGGCAGCTCCCCTGTGAGAACTTCCATATGCAAACTGCACTGATGGAGTGCATTAGGTACATCTTTCCTGCCGGTGCACAGGCCTGATTACCGCCAGCCAAGACTCCAAGGTTAGCATGTCAGCAGATTTGTGATGCATTAGGCAGGAATAAACACAGACACTTTTGTTCATTCTGACCAAAATTAAGGAGGACTATTTCAGCACTGCACTGCTTTTATATGAGAGATAATGCATTCCTCCCAATTGTACTAGGAAACATTTTAAATGCTCATCAGAAAAACAGATATTCAATACATATTACACAAAAGCAAAATACGTTTATCTTGTTTCCAAGCTTATTTAATAAAAAGTGGTTTCTTAATCTTGATGCAGGTGAATTACATGGCAGCAGAAATCAGGCAGCATTCATCTGACAAAAGTAACACCTGCACACCTGAACCTGAACATTAGAAGGAACCACAAATCACTAAGACTTGTATTTTTCCAGGCTACTTACTCAAAGTATTTCCCAGCCACTCTTCAGCACTGAACAACAGTAAAATGTGGTCCTTGCTCTAAATAATTTAATCAAGAGCTTGAAAAACTTCCTTCAATACATGGTACTGCTAGCTTCTTGTTTGTCTAGAACTACTAGAGAATACCACACTCACAAACTAGCACTTTTACTAGACAGAAAAAACCAAAACAAAACAAAAAAACCTCGAGCACAGCTGTGGACTATGTTTCATTTACTTATGGGGAAACTGGAGCCATGACAGCAGACATCTGGGACTTTTATCCAGATAACAGTACTGGAGAATGACTGAGATTAGAGAAAAAACATGCTTATATGTAACATAAAATACCCACCATGGCTCAATTAGCTGATAGCACAGGAGAATCCTTCATTCTAAGAATGTATTTACACAGAGGCTAGAAATAGTATCTCCTAGCTAGGAAACAGCATAACTTTAGAACATCAAACAAGAAATATTTTAAGAAAATATTATGGTAGATTGCACCAAAAGAAATGAAGAATAGGTGTGTGAAGACCTACTGTGATTAAAAGATCAGCAGAGCCACAATGTCATAGACATATTGCCTTAGAGGTCACAACCTTCTCAAGGGTGGATGCCAGACAGCATTTTGTTTTTCCAAATTAGGCATTAAGCATGCCAAACAAACTTTAGCACACAACAGAAGATCCTGGCTTTCAGAGGCAAAATACTACTGGATCAATGGCAAATTATCTTTATGGAGAGTAGTTTTTAAGGAAGTTTGGAATTTGGAGCTTATCTTTAAAACACAAAATCATCTTCTACCCTAGCCTACACTGCCACTGCTACAAGGCCTACAAAACCCAATAGAGAAGGAAGATTCATTTGTCCTGGTGTTTGGTCAAAAGCAAGAAGGGAATGATGTCCATCAGTCTTATTCTGTCCAGACACTCTACAATAGCTGGCATGAAGTAGCATCAAGACCACTGAAACATGAAGCAGACAGCCAAAAACACTTACTCAAGTGGGTCAGTAGCACTCCCTGTTTTATCTAAGTGCTTCTTATTTGTGACAACTGAGTAAGCTGACCATGCATATGGCTCTCAAAGTATATTAAAAAACAGAAACCCAATGAAAAGGCCTACTTCTATTTGATGTCAGGAGGTAAGAACTTACGGGAAAGAATTATCCCACCCTCGGGAATGGTCTTGACTGATAGAGGCTAAAAAACCCAAGATTTTTAAAGTTTTTATTCCATTGAAAATGTGCACCAGACATCTCTGCTGGACAAGGACATTAAAGGTCACAGATGTTGGCTCCGCAGCAGGCCAACTTACTCAGCAAAGAAACCAGCCAACCATTAAAGACAGTTTATTTTTTCCCCAAAATACAGGTCTCAAGCCATATCAAACCACAGGGGGAACAGAAGTTATGTTATCAAACTCTCGTTTTGGAGAGACCTTCACACTCAGTTCAGCAGAAAATACTAGCATAGAGACTACAGCTCTATGATTTTAGCAAAAACACTATTTACTGGGCAAAAAGATCTAAGAAAAGCTCAACATATATCTTCAGAAGACTTTATAATCTACAGTTTTGTTTTCTCCTGCTTTTTCCCCATCTTTAACACACTCCTGATCATGTCAGTAAGCAGGCAACTTACTTGTACTATTATCCTGTATTATAATTCTCAGTTCCCCAGTTCATGCTAAAGGAACCAATAAACTGTGCACCTGCTATTAACAAAAGTAAATAAAGAAGTAATAAATGCAGTTTGAAGTAGATAATTACTGTTCCATTATGTGACCACTTTTTTATGGGTATAAGCTGTTTTAACATAACACTTCCCCTAAAGCTTAAAAAGTTAATGCTGTATTCAAATTGCAACTCAAGTCCAGAGTTTAAGACTACATAAATACAAGGAAGAAAATACCCCTAGCCTACCAATACAGTTAAGACTCAAAAATAACATATTAGCTCACAGTGAAATCAATATGTGGATTACAGAATCAAATACTTAGCATAAAGATGTATACTTAAAACTAAGCTTTGAACTAGTCATGGACAGGAAACTAGTAAGAAACAAACACTAGACTAATCTTACATGTACTTTGATCCATGTGGAGTTTCACCAGTTTAAAGAAATAAGTAAATTAACCAAATGTTCATTTCTTCAAACATCATTATACGTAGGTATAAAAATTTTGTTATCCAAGGTACTATCTACTATGAAAGTACCTCTATAAACATCATTCTATATTAAGTTTAATTAACAATTAGTTAAGTTGAATTAGGAAATAATGTGGGCAACTAGGACTAAAACATTTCAGTCTTCAATTATTTGTTACTGGATCACGTTATGACACCTACTTCCAACACCACTCTTACTTAGCTCAACAAAATGCAGTAAAAGATTACATGAATTTTTAGAGTAAAACCTTTTGCACGGGATTTCTTTGAAAGTCTCCATTCTCTGCCAAGCCAAAGTCAAGCACACCATCATCTTTTTGTCCAATGGCCTTGAGACCTTGCAGAAGTATTTCTCGGAAATGCTGATAAGCAGGTTTCTCTTCATAGCTGAGCAGCTTCACCTTTTCCATATATTTGGCTATTTCATCTAAAGAAATAGCACCTCCAATTAATTTCTATTTGAAAATAATTTAATCATTCACTTTTACTACAAAAGAGACAGTAATTATGCATGCACTACTTATGCTATTTTTGAAATGTTTCTTTATAAACTCATAATAACTATGTCTTTACTACTACACATTTTAGAAAAAAACTACTCAGTGATGACAGCATCACTGTTTTTTACACTGAAAACAGTCAGTCGTAAAAATACCTAATAGGCAAATTTTCACCAATGAATGTTTATTTACATGGTATTTCTTATGTCTATATTTAAAAGTGTGGAAAAGGAAATTCATTGTTATCTCAGAACTTCATCAGTTCAAGACTGAAACATATACTAAATAATACATGAAACATTAGACCACTGAAAAAACAAACAAGTCACACTTGCACGAGAAAACTCTTCTGATCACCAGGAATAGCTGGAAATAACTAAATATTAAGATCCCAAGTGCATTTCTAATAGAATCAGTTAAAAATAAATAAATAATGTACTCAGCAAATCACCTCTGCCAAATAGGAACAATCTATACTTTAAGTTTGCATTACTTCTTAAATTTCCTTATCTAAAATTCAGTTGTGAAAAATCAATTTACACATCTCATGTTTGAAATTAATACGGTGCTTAACCAGAAGCAACAGAGTGTCAGTAGTGTATATAACTGCAGCCAAAATGAAGAGTCTAGACTTCTCTTAAGCAACAATCTAATTGACAGCACTTTGTTGTTCCTGATTGAAAGGAAGAATTAAAACAGGTAAAAAGTCCAGTAAACAGGTATTTTTAAACAGTTCCTCTTACCTGGTTTATTTTTCCCAGGAAAGCATTTGTCCATCAAAATGGAAATATTATCTCTACACCTGTAAAACAAAATTAGTCAAAACTACTTTTTCTTTTGAATTTTCAATCTTGTCCTGTTGTGATAAACTATTTCAGTACTCAGTTTGGGCCACTGTCAGATACACGACACACTACTGCATAAACCTCTGGTATGACTTAGTATAGCCATTTGTAGGTGTGCAGCACATCTGAGAACCTGATGAATGCCAGATGGGCCATCTGAAACAGTTTTTGATTCTTAAAAGCAAGTAGAAAACTGAAGAAAAAGAACTGGTCCATTCTCAACTCTCACATACCAATGCTAAGGAAGCCGAATAACAAATACTAGTTAATGAGACAGAAACTGCTGCACTGGGACACCTCTCTTCATATTAAATATGTGACAAGAGAAGACATATCTGGGCTGAGGGGAAGATGAAGGCATGGTGACACTGAGGTTGAGGGACAAAATGAAAAATCATTTTAAAATCTCCTAACAGTAGTGCTCTAGCTGGAATGATGCTCAAAGACATTTAAGATTCCCCTTTAGCCTTCATTTCTGTCACATGCATCAGAGCATGGTGTTAAAGGGACTCTCGTTCCAACTTCTCTTCCTGTAAAGTATGACTGATGGGTTACCTGCATCCTGCTAAGAGTGCTTTTGGCTTCACCATGGCAATTCTAAAGTGCCAAAACTGTGATGGAAAAATAAACATTTCACATATGCAAAAACAGACAGCAGAACATTACGAGTGAATTTTAATTACGAGTCAAGGATACACGAGACACAAAAGGAAAATGGGGAGGATACAAAACAATAGCTACTCAGTGAAAGGGAACATACTGTAAATACAAAGCATTTCTACAGAAAGATATTTTCATTTTCAAAAGAGAATGAAAACAAATAGTTTCTCACCTGATTTTTGAGTCTCTGACAAAATTTGGATCTTTCAAATTATCTTCCCATGGCAGATGGCCACTAAGCCAATGAACCAGACAGTAACCCAAGATCTCCAGATCACCTCGTCTTGATGGTGCTAAATATATACGCATACATTAAAAAAAACAACCATAATGTCAACTAATAAAGCAGACACAGTTTAACAGCAAAATTTATAAATATGTTAAGACAATGCTAATAATGTAACCCTACTGTATCTAATACTTATATCTTTATTTTAGCATGAAAGCTAGGAATGAAAAAATATTGTTCCTACATCTGGAAGGATCACTTCATTTTCAAGTCCTTTATCAATCTCTCCTATTCAAAGACATGACATGCTGCAGTTATCCCAATTTGGGAAGCTTTTTAAGTACTCAGGTTGTGGGAAAAAATAGAACAAGTTAGTGAAGTGATTGACTTTCTGTTCAAAAGTTTTTACTTCCCTACATATATAAAAAGGTAAAAGTGCTGAAACCCCACCTCCCCACTAAAATATTCTACAAGGCTCAATTTTTTTATGTGGCCTGAAAACTGTACCAAATCAGTACAGTATGAAATCAGATCCCTAAGTCTTCACAAAAAAACCCACCTAGGATTGAGCAACCACAAAAAAAACTCCCACCAAAACTATTCACATATACAGTGACAGTGACCACAGACTACACTAGAAGTATAAACTAGCAGATCAAGTTGTCATTGGTCATGTTCAGCTTTAAGTATCCTCAAGTAAACAATCATTTTCAACAACTGTTATTTTTGCAGAAAACTCTAATGCTAATAAAGTAAAATTTAAGAATTAAGAAAATGAAGCTGATATTCACTATAAATCCTCAATGATTAATCAGACATAAACCTGTCCTATACATATTCAATCTTTTCTCACTTCTAGATTTTGATGTTCAGCAACTATAGGCATAATTAATTCAATTAAGTTTTTTGAATTAAAATAAAAAATAGTTTCACATTGCTAACAGCAAGTATTTTTCTCCAAAAACCAAGACCTATTTTTCTATCAAGTTCTCACAATAAAAAGCAATGTGCTGAACCTCTTATCTTTAAAAATTAAGGAGCTCTTAAGAAAGCCTGGTTTGTTTATTTGCTGCACTGAGTTTTGTTAAGCCTTTTATTTACAAAAAAGGATATGCAAATTGCTGAGTTTTACATCCTTACCCACACCCTTGTGTGCATCAATACTGGTATATTCAATAGTTCCATCATGGCACCTTTTAGGATCTTCTTTATATACTTTGTGAACTCCTTCAGGACAGTATCGGTAGGCAAGTCCATAATCCACCAAGTACACCTAGTCATTTCCACAAAGCATTCAAAGGTTAAAGAACCACAGACACAAAAAATACACAAATAACAAATGCAACTCCCAACAATTCTCATAACTTCTTTGAAAGTATTAAGAAGGGTGAGTTCAACTCTGAATGATTCTCAGTACTTTATTAATCTTAAACACATATGATTTGGAAACAGTATGTCAGGTTTTATTGCTTTCCATAAAGTAGACTGATCAGGAAGTAATTTCTTGCTGCTGCAGAAGGCAAGCACAGTACAATAGTTATTACCAGTAAAATTAGATTAAAAAAACCCCAAACAAACCCAAGTAACAAGCAAAAAAAGAAACAATGCCTACAGAGTTATAAATACACTCACTGCTATTCTTTTTAATATCAGTTGGCCCATTTGAGCAATACTACATATTACTACTTCTCACTAACATCACAGTTACTCTAAGAGAACTGAAATTACTTAATATTTTACATCTTTCACAAGCAAAAACATTTGGGCAAGAACAAATACATAATTCGAAACTCTAATATGCATTGTTTGAATAGTAAAGAGAGTTAAGAATGCAGAAAATGAAAGACCTCCATAAATCAAGTGGAACAATCAACATTTTAAAGACCAATTTTTCCAAGTAACAGAACACTTATCTGATGGATTTCTTGAACAAAGCAAAGAGGTAACAATGCAGACAGGCAAACATAATTTATCAGTGTGCTATATAATTTTAGGCTTCCACCTGCAAATACCTATTTGTGAGTCAATTTCTTTTAATCTTGAGAATTTCTCTAGAATACTATTTAGGCCAAATAGTCAATTGATAACTGTCCAGCAAAATGCATTTAAAAATCATAGAATATTAACTAGATATAAACGTCAAGCAGAAATAATGTTACCATATACATTCTTAAAAATGAGCTTCTGCTAGATTTCACAGGTTCAAAGCACTTTCATTGTTGTCAAACAGAAGGTTTAAAACGTGAGGAATAAAACGCATTATAAATACCTGATTAGGGTTCTTGTAACTCAGAAGGAGGTTTCCAGCCTTGATGTCTCCATGCACATATTCATGCTCATGGACATATTCCAGAATTTCAAGCTAAGAAAACCAAAGTCATGTAAATGCAGTACCCAGGTCTGCCCACCAGAGGACCTGGACTTGGCACAAAAGTGGGACTGAACTGAGACATTTACACAGGGAAGACAGATCTGGGAAATAAAATGTATTTTTTAAACTTACTATTCTCAGGCCTAATTGTAGTACGGTCTTATGGGAAAATTGCTTTGCATTCTCTTCAAACATCTTCTGAAGATCTCGGCCAAATCGGTCCATTATCATAAATCGATAGCTAAATTAAAGAAAAAACAAACAAACAAACAAACAAAAGCCAAAAAATCAGCAAAGTTACCGAATTGTACTTAGGGAAAGTATTTTTTCTGCATGTTAACTGTACTAACTAGTGATTGAATACATCTCTCTCAAAGGAAACTGCAGGAAATACTTGAAATACAGCAGTTTTTTAACACTGTACCTCAATTCTTACCTTTTTTACATTAGCCATTCAAACGTTTATCCACCAAAAGAACTGCTCTTTATTCTAGTTATGTAACAAAACAGCATTCCTATGGTAACTCACTATAAACAAAACCAAGCATTATCTACTTTCAAAAATACATTTCTTTGTTTTTATAAATGGCTAAGTGATTTACCATGTTCACTTACAATGTTCTTTTACTGAATTCTATTGCAAACTCTTTTTGACCTATTATTAACATCAAAATCCTCTCACTTGCCAGAGGTGTTCTGATATTTATTGCTATAGACAAACTGGTTCTAGAACTGGAAGAGTTCACTGCGGCTGTATTACAGCAATTCATGCACTAAACAGTGAATGCAAAGTCACTTTTATGTGCAGGATAAAAAAAACGCTACATTTACTTTTGCTCTCAAAATGAATGTTGTCTTTACATTAAGTTACTAAAACACTGATATTTCTGATATACTAAGGCATCCACACCAACTGCCCTATGCAGTGAGCCACACAAAGAAGCCTGACCTACTGTAACCTGCCAGAGAACTACTAAAACTCCTTTGCAGCACGGCTGTTTGGAAACAAGGACTATTACATAAGCAGGCATTAACGTTAAAGACCAAGTAACAAAAGCCTTTCCTGGCATGGAACAATACTAAAAACTACCTCTAGACTTAAAACAAATTTAACATGAGACTAGCAATTATTCTAGCTCACAGATTAGCACCAGAAAAAGCCCCATCTCTAGGGAAAATAGAACAGATTTGAGAGAGCACTAAGTCCAAAATATTTGTGAGTGAAAATGCTCGAAGTGCATAGAACAAGAAAAACTTTAGTCATATTATTTCAGGACTTATACATTAGAAATTGACTTTGTTTTAATTAAAATATAAAAAGCTTCTAAACCACATATACATAAATAGCATCATCGTTTCACAGCAATGTTCGCAACAAATGAAATCTCAATTATAAAGACTGTAACAAACAGAATACAAACAAAATGTATCTATTTACACAGTCCCTTAACACACCCTTGCCATGCACATGAAAATTTGTAGCAGAAGTGAACAACATGAAGATGAGCAGAAAACACACCTTATAACTTAGGCTAATGGTTGTAGACAACATAATTTCCAATATAATTTCCAATATATGTCAACAAAAGATATATTCACCTGTTTCCATTTCTTTCATGCAAGCCAGAACCCCAATATCTTGGTACACCTAAATATTTCAGTTTATGGGACTTAGTCCACTTCTGAACTGAAAATACAAATAAAGTTAAGTTCATGAATTTGCAAGAGTAGAGACTTACATAAAAAGGCAGTAGCCACATCGCTTACAGTTTCCGTGTACCTGTGAGCTGCTTATTTCATGGAAACATATATGCAAAGGATACAGGAAAGTAAATCACATATCCATCGTGGGGACAAGAAAAGCAACTCAAGTTTAAATTTACACAATACTACCAACAGAACTACAAAGAATTTCTTACCAAAACCCTTTAATTTACTATACATCTGAATTCAATTTCAATAATTTAAGAATAATTTTGAAAATTGCCTAAAGAGATTCTCAAAGTTCAAACTTACATTACTTCTACAGGTTCTATTTTCATAAATGCTTGTAGTTCATTAAAAACATCTTAATAGACTGCTTACTTTCATCTGGCTTAGCAGCTCGCATGTAGAACTTTAACTCTGTAAAAAGAGGTCCATTCTGGCTGGGTTCCTTTAAGACAATTTAAAATTTGTTAAAAACTGCTGTGCTAATGCTTATTAATTATTAAAAGCTGAAACATTCACCCTATTGAAAGATATTCTTCCTCAAATGTGCTACCTGATGATGATAAACTAAACAGAGTATCTTTTTATTATAGAAGAAATTTAGATCCAAAAGCTATTTTTATTATAAATGGCTTGACATTAGGGTATCAAAAAATACTGTCCCACAGCAAAAGACTAAAGAATAAGAAATTAACTGAAATGTACAGAAATATTAACAATTATTGGCAGAAGTTTAGCAGAGAACACTAAACAACACTATCTCAGATTCTCCAGATTACAGCTGGATTGCATCGGTTATAGTAGTCTTTAATGATTTTAAAATAACTCCTGAAATGATTCAATGAAAAATTCTTAACAAAAGTTAAACTCTTACTGAACATAAGGCATTTTGCTCATTCATTAGTTGACCTGATAAAAATAACAGAGGATTTCAAAATTTCTCTACATTATAAGAACTACACCTATTTCAATTTCAGAATCTACCTTGTATTTAATACATTTCAGTTCCATTTTCAAGGGACAAATCCATGGGAACCATGTATTACAAGTAAAGTTCAAGAGAGAAATTCCTATGAAAACACCAAAGATTTGAAATACTACAAGAACAGCAGACAGGCAAGTATCTTGATTCTACATTTCCAGAACTTGGTAAAGAAAAAAAAATATTTTGATTCTTGTAATTTTTGAGTAATTGATTTTGAGATGAGTTTAAGCAATATATTTTTGGCTAGTTACTCATATTCATTCTATCTCTGTGAAAACACCTGGTTTGGAATAGCCAACACTTAAAAAAATAACAAAACATATGCAATTACCGTCAAAGAAACTCAAGAATAATACAATCACATGACATTAGAGATACGTCAATCTTAAATGGGTTTAATTTTAACTTCTGAATGCAGATGTAGTGCTCCAGCAAAGTGCTGGAGGCCGCAGTGCAGCCCTGAGCCCGGCCAGGCTCCAGGCGCCCCCGAGGCGGGCTCTGCCCCGGCGGCCCGAGCACGGACGGGCTGGGAGCACACGGGCCGGCCACCTCGGCCAGGCTCGCACAGCGGATGCCAAGCCCCTGCCGCGCGTCCTCCAGCAGCACTGTCCTCATGGACAGCGGAGCCAAGGCAGCTTTCTGGTCTCTCCCTGTGAAGAGGAACCCGAAAAAAAAAACGAAACCAAAGACAGGCCAACTGATCAACACACACAGACTTTGGTACCTGCACATTTACTTTCACAGTTGGTTTATTTATCCACAACAGACAACATATTAGTAATACAGAGTTTATATATGCAGAGGACAAGGGTTAAATAGACTAATTCTTTAATGCAGTTACCTCAAACACATATTACTTGACCTATTCATTTGACCCTGTGTGTAGCATTATCTATTAATACCCTAACTTATTAGAATATGAAATCTCAAATATAATTTTCATTTAATTTACATCGATTCAAACAATGTTGCTTTCCTACTAAAATACAACAAAAAAAATTAGGTGTTAAAAATTTTTACAGTATTTATCCATAAATAAATTATTTCACAAAAACTTATGTCTCAGTGCTGAAAACATCTATCTTTCTCTGGTCAGAAAGAAAAACCTGCTATCTTTTCATATTTGAAGAATGGATAAATGATAAACCATAAACCAGATCTTTATGCTGACTATGAAGGTATTTTCCCACAATACCATCAATTCTACCTACCGATAAATAAATGCATATATGATGATAAAAAAGCCTACACAGCATCCAATATTTGCCATAATAGTCCAGGAGTGCAAACACAAATTTCTACAGCTTTATGCCCAGGGTCATTCTAAATACATGACTTATAAAACTGAAATTAAAATCTTATTCAAAAAGACAACATTATGAAAGATTATAGAATACATGTCAAAACCCAACCAACTTCAAGCAGTATTTTAAGAATTGTGATCTTTTCAGTCAGCAATGTAATGAAGTGTAATTAAACCCTGCATCCACTCCTGAACAATGACATCTGAAAGGTCCACATGTTAAAAAGCATTTCTTTCTTTAATAAAAACTGTGATTCATTTCATACTGTTCAGACATCAATACCATGAGGATATGTCAAAGACTAAGCCAATTTCCATCTTGCTTTAATAGCTTAATTTGAAGAACATTGCTATAGAAGCACATATTTTGTTAAACACTAATAATTGTTCAAAGCTGTTAACCACTTTGCTTCAGCTGATGGAAAAACTAGAATCCACCCAGGCATCAGAAAATGGGCTCTTAACTGTAGATGTGTTATACCAGACTGTAGAGGCATAGCATGTTATGGGTCATTTGTGAGGCTAGCACAAAGACTGGGGCTACTCTTTATTGCCATAAAGACAAAATTATGAAAGTCAAATTAAAAGTGAGTAGTCATCTGAGACATCAGCAATGGAGGTATTTACAAAATGCTGCAACAAAGTGAATCTAGCATAGGAGCACCACAAAAGTTGGGGCAACTCTTATATTTAAGAGCCCAAAGTGGAGAGAAGAAGATTGGACAGGTTTCAAATTCAGGAAAAGAGGGCAACAGCAATTACACATAGCAGAAAGTAATGCATAATCTGATGGTTTCCCAGCAAGTCAAACCAGATTCTTCCATGAAAGTTAAATGGCACTATGTTTCCTGACCAGTCCAAACTCAGAAGGAGCCAGCTTTCTGCCTCTAAATAAGATGCACAATGGACACTCCACCCTCAAGAGGACAGGCTGAACACAATAACACAGGTTGCCAACACAAAAAACAGGCTGAGGCTCCTGCTCTGTCTGGAATTCCTGCCCACAAACACCTAAGGCGGCAGCAGCAGGTTGATGTTGAAAGTGTGGCAGTCTGACATTTTGTTAGCAAGCATTGCTTTTTTCAGCAAGGGACAACATTTCAGAGAGAGGGTCATCACAAACTGTACCTTAGGGTGTCTGAACAGTATCAAAACCATTATTCTAGAATTTCCCTTTAGTCAGCAGATGTAAATACCAAGATTAAAGGCACATACTAACCAAAATGCAATTTACTCTAATTTAACCTAACCTTACAAGCACTATGAACAATGGATTCACATTCACAAAGCGGTTGGCTACTGCAGCAAAGTATTTAAGTATCATCATATAGTTTAATAGATAAAATGGTAGAAGAGTGCAGTTCCCAACTGCACTGAAAAACTAATCTTTGACAGTGTGAAGTTCTTGTACAGTTTTCTGGTATTTACTCTTATTGCAGGAACAGAAGAGCCACCAAGAAAATGAAGGGTCTGGATCTACTATGGCAATTCCCATATTCCCTAGTTTTTTACTAAGACTTCATAAGATCTTACCAGATCTTTATAAAATATTTTGGAAAAATTTAATAAAAATACTTTACACCTTAAGAAGACAAATGGCCAAATCCAAGTAAATAACTTTTTTTAGTCTAAAACCATAAGAAAATTTCTAGTAACAAGAATTTGCTGATTTGCTACAATGGGCTAAAAATGAGTTATCAACAATGGTTTTTCTTCTCTCTAATCATTAGGTTAAATTATTAATTTTTATAAAATACCTAAATTTTTAATAGATTAAAAATTTATGTCCATGTTATTTTAGTTAAATAGAAATTAGAACATGTATGTGGTTTACGAAAAAAAAACATTTAAAGAACTTTGTGGGGACCTCAGGAATTAAAGTTTTGCTGTTTCTAGTCAAGAGCCATCTGTCAGTTTATCAGCATCCAGCGGTGAGCAACAGTTCACCAAGATTCACTGCTGAATCACAAGAATTCTCCAAAAGCTAGACAGATTTCATTCATTTGGTGATATCTGTGCTGTTTATAGGAAGCAAATGAAACAGAATCTGATCCATCTCGTGGATCTTTTTCAACTCCCCTCATGTTCCATTTACGATGCTCCTCACACACAGGAGTCCCAATTCTCAGCAGCATTCCTCTGTATCCCCACACTTTTACTTTAAACAGCACTTTGCAATTGCATTATTTTCAGAAGATATTTTAAATTACATATTCTATTCCAGAACAAATATTTTCAAGTTGTGAAGTAAAGATTCAAATGCTCTCTTACCACTTTCGCAACATAAGGGGCATCACTGCCAACCGACTTTGAAGAATTAACATCAGCTGTTAAAAAGGAAGCTTTTGTTAGTAACAGGAAACTCACACAGCATACACTCACTTGTAATGCAGGACTGACAAACATACAACAAAGTAACCAGGTGCTGACACAAACACAGACCAGTACCTCAGCCGCTGGTAAGAGAATCACTAGATGTGAAGGCTACTGTATACAGGTATTGCATTCTTGCATTCTCCCTTCTGTTTGAGGAGTACAGGCAGTTTAATAAATGAAGGTGTTCTTTATTTTTATCTAGTAACTTTTTCCTATTCAATAGTGTTTCTTTTGCTTTCTAGGGCTATTATAAGCATACACATTTGTGGACATAAAGAGGAAAAATAAATTCCATGTTGCCATGTCACATATCCAAAAGTGACCTTCTGTTGCTACTAAGTAGTTGGTATTTGTGACAGAAGATACAGATATGAAGAACATCAAGTTAGGCAAGTACAAAGTACAGGAACAGTCAGGGTCACAGCTTTGTTCAGATCATGGGGAAGCGGAGAGCAAGCTTTAGCTTGAACAAAGCAAGAATTCGAGTGAGTTGGAACTCCAGTAAATTTAGTAGCTCATTGAGTGAGGCTGAGTAAGAAGTTGAAAGCTTCTTTGGCAAAAAGCCACCCACTGGTCCTGTTTTTCTCCTTAACCCACTTATGCTGCAGTCTGTTCATTTTAAAAGCAGGACAGATTTTTTTCCCTGTTTTCCAACTCAGTATGAATCCAGCACAACCTTTTCCCCAGGATGAGGAAGACTATATCATAATGATCACACTAACTTTCATCCCTTCAGAATTGTCTGAAAAATGACTAGGGGCAATGAAGCAGAAAAGTCTTGAGACCTCTCTTATCTGTACATCTGTCCAAGTAAAAGAGATACTAAGTATGGAACACTATTTCACATTAAGAAGTTTTCCTTGTAACAGAATTGCAAAACAAGACAGGAACTGAGGCTTTAAACTGAAAAATTCAACACTTTGATTTGTTTTTAGCATTGCTTACATTAAAAAAAGTATATGGCATGCCAAAAGTTCACAAGGCAATGAAAAACTAAAAGCAATACCAAAATCAAAACCAGTCCAAGTACTGGCTGACCAGTAGCCTCCAGATAATATGAACTAACAGTTTCAGTTCAGAACTCGTGCAAAAATTCAGTCTTTCAGCCAGACCAAAACTCAAATTTAAATAAATACTAAACTATCCTATCCATGGCTAAAAAGTAATAAATATTTTGATTTTTAGAAAGAATGAACTACCACTGGAAACTCATAAAACTAGTGCTTAAAATGACCATTTGTCTATTTCTGTCATTTTTTTCCAACACCATGACCCAAGCTAAGGGTCTACTAGAAAAGGTCATGTGAAGACACTTCATATTTCTAACTTAGGGTCAACTTTCCATTGTTTTGATTAGAGATAAACATCTACTCTCCATTTTAAAGAATTATCAAAGATAGCTACACTTACCAAGATATAGGCGTCCAAAGCCTCCCTGCCCTATAGGGACACCTAATTTCCATTCTTTTCTTGATGTATCTGCTAGAACTTCCCCAGACCAAAAATTTCAGCAAGTTTCCTTTTTGCAGGGGCTCTTTTTGCAGCCATTTTCTTATTTGGCATTTTCCCTAGAGAAAGGGAAGGAAAAATAAACCAAAAAAAATAGGTTACATGTTGATCCAACTTATTTTACAAAGAAATCTGTTAGAAACACAAAAAAGAATGGGTTGTTTAAGTCATAATTTGTTACTATTAAGATACTTGAAAAGAAATGCAGTAAGCAGTTTCATTGGCATGAATTAAAAGTAAGAAACAACTGATTTTTCCAGGCATCACAAAAAAATTTGACAGCAAAAATCTTCACAAGAGAGAGCTATTACAAACCTTGTATAATAGATGCTAAAAAAATCTTGGAATCTATCACATTCAATCAATCACAACCAATCACAGGCCTAAACTTAGAAAAAAGTAAACTTATGAAATAAAGCTCATCAGTTTTCCTAGAGTTAAACTTGCATATTGAAAAACTGCAAGTCTTCCATTGTAATATGAGGAATTCCTCAGGTAATTATTTTTCTCCTATATAACTGTAAGCAAAAAAATGAAAGTCCGCTTATTGCTTAGAGGGCATCATTGAGTAGGTCATCACAATAACTAGTACATAACTACCTACTCTGAGATCCCAAGTGTGAAAGTATTACTGTTGCCTTCCCAAAACCCCAGGTTTCAGAGAAACAATATTTTCAGAAATAATATAACAGCCTCTTTCTTCAGATTAGAATCATAGAATGGTGTCAATTGCAAAGGACCTTTTCAGTGTCATCTAGTCCTTCTGCAATGAGCAGGGCATCTTCAATCAGATCTAGTCGCTCAGAGTCCCAATCAATATGAATATGAATGTTTCCAGGGATGGGGCATCCACCCTGGGCAAACTATTCTACTTTTTCACTGTAAACATTTCTAACTTCTGTCTATTCTAAACCTACCCTTTTTAAGCTGAGAACAATTACCCCTTGTCCCATCACAACAAGCCCTACTAAAAAGTTTGTCCCCATCTTTATTACAGGCCCCCTGCAAGTACAGAAAGGCTGCAAAATGACTCCCTAGAGAATTCTCTGGGTGAATAATCCCAAGTCTCTCAGCCTCTCAGAACAGAAATGTTCAATCCCTTTAACCGTGTTTGTGTTCCTCCTCTGGACTTGCTCCAACAGGTCCCTGTCCTTACTGGTCTGGGACCCCAGAGCTACAGGATGCAGTGCTACAGGTGAGTCTCACCAGAGCAGAGTGGACAGACACAATCCCCCGCCCCTTGCCCTGCTGCCCGCACTGCTTTGGATCCAGCCCAGGACACAACGGGTTTTCTAAGCTGTTTGATGGCTGAAGTACAGCTACTTGTCCACCATCACCTCCAAGTCCTTCTTGGCAGAAGGCCCCATTTTGAGCTAGTAAATCTTTCGAGGTTTAAGTAGAGTCAGAATTTGCTGCACTAAAAGAAATTACTCAATATGCAGCCATGACAAGGCAAAAGTGCACCAGGTCTCTTTACCTGAAAGGCCTTCCTAAATTGTTTTACAAAAAACTGATCTTTCCCTCTACCTTATGAAGATAAATGTCATACAAACAAGTCACATTTATTTTCTAAAATATACCTTTCTCACTGGTGGGATTTTATTATTTTGCTGGAAGCAGGATGCAATATTAATACACAATTCAGGAAGTTTCTGGATAGCAAAATAACTTATTCCTATTTGTCTAGCTACTCCAAACTCAGTTATTTAGCATCAGTTCTCCTCTTTCATTTCTAATGTTCCTCTAGGATTTCTTTTAATTTCCCAGATAGAAAACTGCATTACTGTGACAATTGCTCCAAAAGCACTCCCCCTCCTAAAAAATTTTTCTGACTGGGTATCTGCAGCAAATATTCTTCTTCAAATGATATCTGTCACCCAACTAGCATCTGAAGATGCCACTTCTCTAGTTACTAAAGGCAAGAGTAATTGTCAAGTTGCCTGAAACTGTTGTTCTGTCCACTAATGTTCAAGTATATAGCTGTGGTTGACCAAACCCCTCGAAGTGGAATGTGATAGAATAAAGTCCAACAGTGGATAAAACACTCTGAGGAGATGGAGAATGGTGATGTACCCAAGGAGCTCTGGCAGTAATGCAAAGGAGCTCAAAGGAGCTCAACACAAAGGGTGCCAGTGGGTGGCCTTTGTTTTAAGAAAACAGCTAAATGACAGCCAGAGACAGAGTGGAGTTCAGAATTGCTAACTGGATCACATGGAAGGGTAAATTTCTCCCCGAATTAGCCAGGCCAACTTGGGGACAGTGAATAGGAGGCTGAATCCAACACAAGCAGGGAAAAACTAAATAACTAGCAAAATAACTTCGAAGAGAACAATGGGCTTGGGCTGGTTGCAATCCAGGTATTCCTTCCCAGTGGCTGGGGACAACAGCATCATTACAGTGAACATACTACAGAGACCAGAAATGAGAATTACATGAGTACCATGATTGAACTGTGCATTGCAATTGCTGTATTTCGCCAAGCGTAATTTAAAAGATTTTACTATTATTAGTACATTTTATATCATTCTCCTAAATCAGGTATCTCACATAGCATCAACTACCTTCAAAGATGTAAATTTGATTATTAATATAATGAACATCCTTTATACACTGAGAAGCACTCCAGAAACAACACTAAACAGATAACAGAAAGAGTAATCGGACAACTAATTTTTTGCGTAGAAGTCTTTTTATGGCACTCTGAACCTACAAATACACTCAATCACATGCATAATAAGAACAAGAATGTGCATCATTCAGGAAAAGTTTTTAATTTTCAATCTTTATATCTACAAAAAGTATGTTTTGATTGTTCATTTGCAACCCACTTCTAATCCTTAACAGAATACAATTACTTACACATCCATAAGATGCTTAACATTTAAAAAACACTGTTCTTGTATTTATTCACTTCTAGGAAGATAACGTTATTTATTATACCACCATTGCACAAATAGCTTCCATCATCAAACACAATAAGAGAGCTTGATGTCTATCCAATTGGCCATCTTCAAGTCAAAATAACATAAAATCACTTTATCACTACAGAGCACCAAAGATCACTCACAAACTTTAAGCAGCTTTACAACATCCATCAGTGACATTCAAGGGAATAATTTAGTGTCTAATTATATGGTCTTCCCTTCTTGCATCTAAGGTAGAAATTTCAAAGTTACATGCATTGACCTGTCCTCAGACTTTACAAGAATAAAATGCTGCCATCTAAGGCTACCAAAACATATCAAAAGAGCTAATAGACCTCAAGCTAGAAACAATTATTGTCAAATAGCCGATGCGGGAGGTGAAGACTCACTTCGATTATACAAATAATGGAAAGACTCAGAAAGAGCACTGCAAAGCCTTAAAGCTTACAGGACATCCAAAAGAAAAATTTACTAAGGCACTCGTTATTAGAGTGCAATTAAATAAATCATGATACACTCTGGACCACATAGACTCTGATCTTGCAAGATAAATGCAAAATAGCTCGAGAGTATCAGAAGTGGGTCCTACTTCACCCCACCTGCATTATAGTTTAACCAATAACGTATCCGAAGAATTAAAAAGATGCATGACAACTTCCTTATCCAAAAGCTAAAAACAAACTTATTGTCAGTTAAGAACCATGCAGAGGGCTTGAAGGACTGCACCCCCTTGATCTCTGAGTTATTACAAATAATTTGGGCAAGACTCGAAAGACGCACTTAAGTGCCTGAATGCTGTACAGACTGTTGCCCATAAAAGAAAAATTTGTAGCCTCTCTCATAATAAGGCTAGCAAGCCTGTGAAACAAACCTATTGATACTCCACATCTTTGACATTCACAGTGAGACTCTTGATAGCAGCCTTGCTTAAAAAGGAATTAAATTTACTTAAAATAGCTCGAGAGTATCAAAGGAAGAGCTGGTGCTTCCCTCTTCTTCCACACCCCCCGCTTATTTTGTTTAACATGGTCAATAATTGTATGCCTGAAGGTATTTATTTAAAAAAAAAATGTTAATGACAACTTCCCTTTATCCATAAAAGCAAAAATTCAAAATGGACATAAGTTTGAACGTCCCCAGCTGGGAACCCTGCCCTTTAACAAATACACTAGATACACATACATGGTTTCTTGGCTGTCTGCATTCATACCCATCTGTTAACATGGCACTGTGCCTACTTACAAGTTGGTCAAACTATCAGTAGGCCATAGGTGCCAAACACTGATCGCTTGCAATGGGCAGCAGGCACAGTACTAAGCACTCACTCTCTTGCAGAAAAGCTGTTATCCAAGGAAATATTTAAGCAATGGCTGCACATGATTTCACATTTATTTGGATAAAGCCATTCAAATATCTTCTATTGATTGAAATCAAAGACACCTGGACACAGCAGAAATTTTCTACACGAAAAGACAGAACTAGGAAAAAAAAACACGATAAAAATGAAAAAAGACAATTAAAATTTAGCACAAATTCTATGATTCTATGTGCTTTTCAACTCATAATAGAGTAAACACAAGGGGTTTGTCAGGAAACTTATTCACCAACATACATGACATAGAGCTGTCTACTGTACATTGCACAACTGGAATAAAGCCATCTACTTCTCCTTAAAATCAGTTTTAAAAATTCACCACCACCATCCCTCCAAAAAGAAAAAAAACCTTAAACATTCCTCTCAATGCTTCTTCCCATCAACAAAAGCAAATACTTTCTATCCACATGTATTGTGAAGTTTAATTCATTAGTTCCTGCAATCATGCTAAAGACCTTGGAAACAGTGCCATGGATGTCAAGTACTGTACTATCATTCAAGTGTCAGACCTGACCCTACTTAGCTAAGGTGCCTGACAAGAACAATATTCAAGGTGCATGATTGTAAACAGCAGCATTTTATGTCACTTCAATGTGCTCAAAACAAAGATTTTCCTACTAAGAAGTATGACTAACAGAAGTCTATTTGTCTAAACTCTCTCCAGAAGCCTCTTAGTACTACAAAGGCTTCTACCTAATAAAACATCTTGCCAGAAATAGAATACACCACACTTGAGATAGCACTACTGATGCAAAAATGTCTGCATATCAGTGGGTTATCTTTACAAATGTTGTCTGCTACCGTTGCTACTTAAACGATACTTGAACTCTTAGAATAAATATGAATAGCCACTTCTCAATTCTTGCTGCCATTCATTATCAACAAAACTCTGAAACGAATACCAAACAAATCTATTTTGAAGGAATTTCTGTTCTGTGTCAAGTCAAACTGGTTGCTTCCTGACCTTCCTCTTTTATTCTCTGGAAATTGTAATTTTTACAGTTGTTTATCTTAGTAGCATGTATTTTTATTGTCAACCCAGAGAAGGCATTCTGGTGACCTGTGCTCCTAGATGAGCAGGTAGTTCCAGCAAGACCTGAAATCTATGTATCATTAAAACTGTTCATTAGTCAAAGCAAGAAATACACATCTGCCTGAAAAAAAAATAAATTAAGACAAGGAGAAAACAAAACTAATTTTTGCTCAAGGAGTGGGGAAGAAAGAACATGACACTTAAAGACTCCTGCAAACTGTAGAGCTGTTTCATGGGAGGAACCACACAAAAAAACCCTGATGTGTGAGTGACTTGTCACACTGGGTGAGGCAGACGGTGAACAAAGACCTTCTTGCATAAATTGGCCATTCTGTGACTGGTTGATCACTGTCTGTGAAAACCTCTCCAATCTAAGTTCCTGATTAAGATACTGGACAGTTAATGGAACTTATGGAAGTGGCATTAAGGTTCTCTCCGAAAAAATAATAATAAAAAAAAGTCTTTTTAGACAAAATGAATAAATTCCATTGGTGGACCACAATTATTGTGAAATATGTAATCACAACAGCACCATAGTGGACCAAGGAAATGCCTTTTTGCCTTTTTTTTTCTAAACAATCCAAGATGACTTAATATTTCAGAATGCAGATTGTTCACAGGTAGGAAATAGCCATTTTCAAGAGGAATTACTGTGTTACTAATTTTAAATTGCTTTCTCAAGAATACATTACCTTTTTTAAAGTTTCTTTTAAGGTTATTTAAGGTTCTCCTGAAAATCTTAATCATCACTCAGTTCTTGCAATAAAAAACTGAGCATTGTAAGGTACCAAATCATGTCACTCCAAATCACCTCACCCCTACACCAATTGCAAATACCTAATACATGTGAGCAAGGCACTTAAAGGCTTTTTGATAATTCAGCACACTGTACAAAAATCATCAGCTCTGAAGTTCATCAGTAATCCCACCTCACTTGGAGATTATCCCCAGGAATTTAGTGGACAGCTTATTCCTTCAGATGAAGGCACAGTAGTAGTTACAGAAAGCTTCAAAACAGCTTTTGTATTTTTCTTAGCCATAAAAAGGGCTCACGGATTCCTATAAATTAATAAAACCCTATAGTTCTTAGAGTGGTTAAGCACAAATTGAAAACCAAAAAGAAAACAGAGTTCACCCTGTCTGCGACTGCTGAAGTCATAAATGAGGAAGTCAAATAGCAAGAAATAGGAAGTGAAGAAAAACCACAACCAACGACAGAAACCAGTTTGGCCCAATTCTTATACAGCAGGCCTTTCTTGATCCTAAAATCGCAAATTTTTGTGGTTTGTAGGCCTGTACCTAAAAAAAATAAAGAAAAATAAAAAAAAAAAATAAATTAATTACTTCAAAGGAAAACTCAGGAACGCCTTCCGAGCAAGGTGACGCCGCACCGAGACAACCCTGAAGGTGATGAACCTCTGAAGTGGCACAGAACAGTGCATAGCTTTTACTTAGCCTCCTCCACCTAGCCATAGTGTTAAAAAAAACAAAAAACAAACAAACAAAAAAAAACAAACAAACAAAAAAAAAAAAAAAAAACAAACGGGAAGGAAACAACTTAGGCCGCTGGCACGGAGGGGAGGGCAGCTGTAGAGCCCACAGCCCGGGAAGGCGGGTCCGCGGGTCCCCAGACCTCAAGGGGAAACCGAGCGAGCTCTGCCCCACCTGCCCCCGTCCTCTCCCTCCCTGACTGTTTACGGAGACGCCTCCGGAGCCACAGTTGGGCCAGGAGAGGGAAAGGAAGGCGCCTTCCCTACCCGGAGAGAGGAACTAGGCTCGGGCAGGCCCCGGCGGTGTCAGCGGCCTCCTCCGCGAGGAAAACCGCCCGCAGTCCGCCAGAAGGGCCGGGGACGCTAGGCACGGCGTAAGCGGCTGCGAAACAGTGCGCCAAAACTCGCCTCCTAAAAACCCCCCGAACAAGTGCCGCCCGGAGGCAGCCACTGGCTCCAAGTACCTCATGCGCGGGCGGGCCCGGCGCCGCTCCTTCCTCCCGGTCCGAAATTCCCGCACTGCCCGCGGCCCCGGGCGGCCCGCCCGCCCCGCCGCCACCTCCCAGCATCGCCCGCGCCCATTGGCCCGCCGAGCGCGGCCCGCCGTCTTCGTCCCCCTGTCGCGATGCCTGCTGGGAAATATAGTTCTTGGCTGCAGCAAGCGGCCGCAGGCTGGTCCTACACGGACTACACTTCCCAACAAGCACCGCGGCCCGAGATGGGCAGAGAGCCGCAGTCGTTCGCTTCCATGGGATGGGTTGGGGAGACCTTTGAGACCCGCGTTCATCGCAAAGCCGTGCCCAAGTGCCACATCCACTCGTCTGTGGACCGTTTCCACTGGTGGTGACTCCACTACTGCCCTGGGCAGCCTGTCCTAGTGCTCCATATCTCTTTTCAGGAAAAAAAAAATTTGAGCGTTAGAAGAAACCTTGGTTTCTTATGCTATAATAAGTTTGGGAAGGCATGTGTCAAGCTGCTATCAGGGAATCAGGTTAGATAAGATCATCGATCCAGCCTATGCCCGAACAGCCCCAGGTGAACTAGGGCGATGTGCAGCCTTTCCTTAGGCCCCGGCAGGGACAGTGAGCCTCCGTTCATTGCCAGCTACAAGTGTCCGCACATCGCAGCTGAGTCTGCCAAGCTGTGACCTGAGGATGAAAGACATGGCAAAGCAGGGAATTTAGGGGATGAGGCAGGAAAAGAAAAGGACAGTGATGTTGTTTTGTTAATTTGTTGGGTGTATCATACGGTTAAACAGGCGTTATGATTTCCTGGCCATCGTTTTCACATGCTGCAGTGTTAGTGGTACTAAATAACTCCAACAAGGAACTGTCATTCTATAGTGTGTTCGTCATGACAGTACTTACATAGATTTCCTTGACCACCTGGGCTACATTAAGAATACTAGAAATGTATTTTTGAAATACTAGGTACTACTAGAGATGTTTAAGAATGTGAACTGTTCTGAATGTTCACAGTATTATTGTTCATAAGAAAAACCAAAAAATTGTTTGAACTAAGTTATGAATACTACCAGATGTGAGAGCATTTCACTTGCATGGCAATCTTCTTTAATATGGAATTACTGGATCATGAAACCATTTTAAGATGTTGATAGAGAAAATTAAATGAGAAATTTAAGAATATTCCACTTCTTCATATGAATCCCATTTTAATTTAATAGAATGTAGTACTCAAGTTCTAAAGTAAATTATGTTCTTCACATTTCTGTTCTTCCAAAAATTATAAAATTAAATATTTTATAATTCCAGTATGTGTTCTCTTTCTGCAATATTCTTTATTTTTCTCCTTTGCAAAATGAGAAGAAAAAAGCATGTACCTTGCTCAAACACCATGTCATACTACACACAATGCTTTAAAACCCACAAAAAAAAAAAAAAAAAAAGAATATTATCAGACAGTTCCAAAATGAATGGGGGGACTGCCACCACAGATACTTGGTAAAAGAGTGCACATTCACTACACTCAGCTGTTCTAAGTGGGGATTGAGGACCACAGATGGGAGTAGAGATTAGGGTTACTGTACCAAAAAAATCACCATGGTGTTTTGTTCAAATTGCAGACCTCCTGAATATTAGATCACAGAAGGTTTTTCTAGAAACCTTGTGGTCAGAGTCCATAAACAATCTGAAAAAGAATAGTGGTATGATCACTTTCCAAGGAGAAAGCTTTTGATTCAGTATCTTTTGTTGCCATGCACCCACCATGCACCTACTCTAGTGTACAAGGAATTATACTTCCTGTCATATCCACTTGTCCTGCAGTGGAAATATACTGACACTAAGGGAAAAATGTGTTTACTGCAAACTTACTTTTTGTCCTCCATTCACAGTTTACACTATTTTCCTCAGAGGAAAGAGATTTTATAAATTAAATTAAGGCTGTGGCTTTTTTCATCTAATTTACTTTAAAAGAGTAAACATTATTCTCTGAGAATATCATTATAGAATTGCAGAGTTGTCTTGTTTGTCCATTAGTATACATTTCAAGAGAATTTAAAGTGATCTACGCAGTAACCTCAGAGCTTGTGTGTATTTTAGGAGGCCAGAACAACATCCAGTTGTGTCTGAGAGCTGTTAAAAGGTAGGTAGGAACAAAACCGGTTTTGCCAATCTTTCCAGGCATCTTTACAAGTTAGACTAATTTTCGTAAAGGAATTTAAAATTTTGTTTATTAATTCCTTCAGAATGCAGTGAATAAGAAACTATTATTTTGAATACTTAATCCATTTGATGAGACTGTTTATTTACTCAGTGCAGTTACTACACATCTGTCTGAAAGATGTTTCCCATGAGATAAAGCTGTCAGTTAAGTTTTCTTCACGAAAGGAAGGTACAATATTAGTTTTTGTTAGGGTCAATATCTTAAAGAACTTAATAAAGAATTACTTCAGCAAGTAAATACCTCTTATTACAATGTAGAATCAGACACAGAGATGCTGAGTAAAGTTTGTTTAGCTTGAGGTGATAAAGGAAATTTGTAACAAATCTCAAAGACCTGGTTTACATGACTTTTAATTCTATATTATGAATTAAAAAGACATTATTAATTGTACTTTTCAAAATATTTTAAATTCAAAATTAAAATACTGAGGCAGGAAAAATCTTTTTAAATCTTGCATCTTTTTTAAGATATCATCTGTCTTCATTCCCCAAGTAGTTGATTTGTTAAAGAGAGGAATGGAATGTGGGGTAGAAGAGATCCAGTCTCTACAGAGTACTCAATAATTCAACGGAAAGGGGATGAAGTATTAGAAGAATTGATGAAAACGCTGTGGAAGAAAAGCTACACAGTGAGATCCATTGGAAGTTTCACTTTTTTATGGCAGTTTTGTGATGCTAACAGACATATGATTTGAAGCTGTTAAAGTAAATAATTTTAAATAAGTTGAAGCTTCTAAGACTAGAGCTTGTTTGAAGTGCATTAAATTAATCCAAATTAAAAGACTTTCATGAGTTTCTAAAGCACTTCTATGTTTTCTTTGGTCAAGGTCCAAATTCATATGCATGGGCAGTTTTTCTCTACTTAAATGACTGAATTGTCTTGACTGTGAATTGTCTCCCCCCATCCCAGAGTGATATTTATAGGTACAAATGCATTTTATCTGGGGGCACTGTATATCCTACACTGTAGATTCACTCACATGCACACAAACAGCAGTGCATAGGATCCAACTGTAACGATGCAAAGAACTTCTGTTTATCATCAAACATTTCATATATCCCATTACATGTGAAAGAATTATTATCTGTCCTGTTGCAGTGCAATGCTTTTTCCTGTAATGGAATTTTACTCCACAAATTTATTTTGGTATTAAAAGGTTCCACTTTATAATGTCTATGGTTCAATCAGTGATCTAAAAGGCACTTAAATACTTTGAACAAGATACATAAAACGCTTTTATTGCAAAGCTTTGCTGTATCTACCAATTTTACCATTGATCTCTTTCCATGTAAGGCAGTTCTGGAAGCTGCCCATGCTGTATAAAATCACATGGTGGGTTTTGATCTCCAGCTGGTGATTAAAGCACATTATGGAGGTTTGAAATTTTCTTGTGGTCATTAGCATACCTCCAAACACTTCTCTGCTAAATAGTACTGTTGTCACTATACGCTATTTAAATAAGAACCCAGAATTCTATAAAATTCTATAAATTTAGAACCCAGAATTCTATAAATTCTAGAAAACTATAAACTATTTGCTCGTCTTTGTATCTCAGAGGACATAGATCTCTTGAATGAGGTGAGCTTATACTTAGCTGTGGACTTACTGATCAAATAGTGATTTCTTAAGGTGATGAGGCTCTAGCAAAATGCACGAAAGAATGAGGTTGTATTTTTTAAAACCCTCTTTTGATGCAAACAGGGAGAGCTCTGTGCCTTGTACTGCCTATCAACAGTTCCATATTTCCCACTGCTTAAAGACATCACTCTCACTTCCAAGGTCACCAAGGTGTCATATGTTTTCTACAGTGGATTTTTAACAATGCAATATTAACTCTTTTGCTTGAAAATAGAAAAAAATAGCATATTTCTGCACACTTTTTGAAAATGTATTTGTGTGTTGGGAAAAATAAAGAATCGTGATGTGCTTGTTACTTCCTCTAGCCACCTCTTCAATTCTTTTCACAGAAAATAAATTAGTATGCCGGCTTTATATGCATTTTTATTTTTCACTTTATTATATTAGATTGCATCTTATTTGTATATTTTTACCATCTATACCTTGCCAAGAAGCAAGGTTTATTGAATGTTACGCAGATACAGAGGAAAACATAACATTTGTTCAAATATATTACAGTCAGTAAATACCAAATAAATTCAAAAGCCTTGTTAAGTTGTTCTACCCTGTCTCCTCACTCCCCAAAATAGAACAAATATAGGTAACCTGGTTTCTGACGAGTCAGTGGTTACAGACTGTTAAAAGGGAATAAAATCTGGGTCGAGGGAAGAATATTGGCCTAGAAAATGGATTTTGCAGTTGTAAGAGACACATTTGAAAGGACAGTAAAACTTGTGGAAGAGATGTGCAGGCAAAATATCAAGGTTAGCAGATAGCAGACCCATGAAGGAACACTGTTTTGAGTCAATTATACTGTGTGGCACCTTGAATTATTTAAATCTAGAAAATAATAATTTCTCATCTCTGCATTTATCCATCAGTTTCATCAGAGAGAGCACTAAAATATTATCATTTAGGTAATATTTATACTTCTAAACTACATGCTAAAACACCTAGGATCTTTTGTGAGATTTGAGACAGCAGTTTTTGTCTGAGGAGCATGTTGTTCAGAGAAAAAAAAAACAACAAAAAGCTGATGAAACATTCATCCTTTTTTAATTCATATTCATATAAAGAGGTTTTTTTTGGTGAATTGTCTCACACAAACTTTATTTGAGGAAGTAAAAGAGGCAGAAGTCATTGACTGTTTCCTTGGAAGGAGATGTAATACAATGAAAATTAAAAATAAACCACTGCAATTCATTATAATTCGTACTTGTCTGTCTTCTGGCAAGCTTTATTATACAGAAGTATCTGTCTGGAGAAGAAAAAGTACTTACAGAACCGTTGTTCTATACTTGAGCAAAGCATGGAATCCTTCCTGTCATGCTACTGTACTGCATAGTGTTGGTGTTCATGACCATGCTAATCTACATAAAATTTACATGACATGTAACAAAATATGTAATTTGCATAAGAACTGGTTTTACCCAAACTGTAATGGCACTAAGAAACTCTAAAAAAATGCTACCACTAGGTGTCTCATTGGTTTCAATGTACTACAACCTAAGAGCAAGAAATGCTCAACAAAATTTAACAAAAATACAGTTAATTACCACTGACATTCCCTCCTTCGTTACACCAGCACACCCTGAATTTAATCACATGCATTATTGTAATCAAGCTGTCAATCAAATTTTGAAATATTTCAATTTTTGACACAATTACAGCAGAATCCCTACAGCCCATCTAGGACATGGGCATGGCAAGATTGATATTGTGTTACAAAATGTGATCTGCACAAAAAAAAAAAAAAAAAAACAAAAAGATGCTTCTGTGCAAAAATTAAATACCGAACTGCTAATGCATTTGCCCTGGAAATGTGTTGCATAAGGTAGACTGTCAAGAGTTAATATAACTGCCTGCCCATTCACTGCTCTTGTGCTCTAAATGTTTAAAAGTTGTCTGTGTCATTTTTATCTTTGCTTAAAAATATATAGCTTTAATTTTCTTAATTAGAACCGACTGCACATAGAACTATTTTTACTTTTAGGTTTACAGCAAAAGATTTAGAGAAACGATCAGAGGAGAAAAAGGATGCCAAGGAGAGACTTGGGATGTTGATATTCCTCTGGGACAACCCCATCTATGAAAGGCCACAAAGCCAATGGGCCGTTTCATTGGCATTTGTAAACAGCTCATTGATAAGACATCTATAGTATATATTGATACCTTTTTCAAGAATTTCATGGTTTTTGATGTATGGTGGAGAAGGTAATTGTTATTGCTAACATTTTTAAACGTGAGAGATGCAAGTAGAGGTGGAAGGCTCTTTAGATGGAGATCCGTCTGTCAGCAATTACAAGGGTTCCCCCAAACACATATGTTACAAACTTCAGCCTGGCTCAGGTGAGCGTTAGTCAGATAGAATCTCTCTTACTTTTGGGACAGCAGTTTGTGTTTTAACCAAGAAGGTAATTTTTACCATCTGATGACTATGTCGTGTCCTCTTTGAATGAGTTTGCAGACCCCAGCCTGATTTTATGTAGACAGATGTCCTCCTTCACAAAAACAACTGTCACAATTGGCAATGGTTGTCACACGTGCTGGCAGCAGCATAGGCTCAGGATGAATGGAAGGGAGACAGGAGAGTATCCTCTGGCTGCTGGGGGTGAGGATTCTGCAGGTGAGGATGGTGGATGTTTGCAGTCCCAGCGACAGCGCTGCCTTTTCATGTGCAGTACCATTAGTGCAGGGATCTTCTGTGTGACCAGGGCCCTTTGCTTTAAAGGCCACTCATTTGGTTATTTGTAGACAGTTATTCCACTAGAATAACTTGATGCAAATATGCTTAGATAACTTAGGACAATTTCTTGTCATATAATAAATTAATAATTTCTTTCTTTCCAATGGTAGGTGGGGAAAATTGCAACACTTTTTTCACTGAAGAGTTATGCAAGGCTTTTAAGAAGCTGCAGAAACACACATGTAGCTTCACACACAATCCCAACACTTTTCCAACCTCGACTTCAGGAGACACACTGTAACTCTGCTCCTTCTCTCCATCTTCTTTCTGTCCTCGAGGTCTCATTTGCTTATTTTCCATATCACAGGCATTGGCCCTGTTATTCAGAGAACTACTGTTTTACTTGAGTATTATCTCACCTCCTAAGACCTCTGTTTTTAAGATCTGTTTTTTCAAGTTGAGTTGCCGTATTTTCATGCAGACATCTGCTGAAAGCATTGAATTAATTAATATAGTAGTAGCAACTAGGAAAACATGATAATCAGTTTTGTCCTCTGCCACAGCGAAATTACCAGGGCAGAGAAAAATCGTGTAGAATCTGATGGGCTCTCTGTTTTATGATTTGTTATTGGGACAATAGGTTAAATTTCTGTCTTTTCCTTCCATTCCTCCACCTCCTTTCCCTTCACAAACTTGAACGTGATGCCATCCACACATACGAAAGATAACCTTGCATATCACATGGTACAGGTGAGGAGTTCTGCACTCCCTGCACACTGGCTGCTTTTTGACAGGAGATGCTAAGTTCTGTCCCTCTCCAGCTGCCTATAACTCATATTTGGTTGAAGCACACTAGGAAGAAAGTGTTTACCATCTATTGTTGAAACAGCTAATGCTTTCAGTAATGACGTGGCTTTGAAGATATTTAAATGGTATTAAACCTACATCAGTGATATAAATAAAGAAGCAAGTTCAGCAGTTTTTATGAGACTGGATACTGACAGTATTCTAAACTGTCCACTAAACATTTTTCATTCTCCCTGGTATATCAACACACTGACTGCAATATTTCTATCCATGTTCTTTTACTTACTAATAATCAAATTGAAGCCATCAACCTTTTCATTTAGAACTACTTGCTCCAAAAAGTAAGCACAGCCATTTGAAACAATTTTGTAGCTATGTCAGATGGAATGTAAGTTTTAAATTGTTGAATTGAAAAGACTGCCACCTTGTAAACATATTATAATGTATATTGGTCTATTTTGGTGAACAGCTGAATAATAATGTACTTTAAAAACAGTTTGAAAGGCATCTTCTAAGATATAAAGCAGAGAGGATGACTAATATGAGAACATGGCATTTCACAGCAAACCTAATGAAAGCTTGTGAAAACTACAGTATGTCATCACCACACTGGCTACATTGGCTGCAATACAGTCAACACTACATTGACTGCAAGAAAGGCTATAAGTATAAAGCATTCCATCTCTCCTGATGAAAGTAACTTAGCTGGGTCAAAATTGATGGGTACAAGAGTAAATATTCCAGCTTCACGAATTTCATATCTTATTCTTGAATATTTCTTAGAATTTTGTCCCATCTCCTTGACCAAAGCAAACTTTGCTTTTCCTTCATTTTCAAAGAGCCTTTTGAGAATGATCATTAAAGTAGGAGCATATTTTTAACATATAATTTATCTGCGGAGCCCCAAAATAGAGCCTGCTTTGCCTGCATTTCTAGTTGTAAAAACTTGAGAGGGTACAAGTACTTTTAAAAGGAGTAGACTGCCTGATGAGGTGTTTTACCCTTTTTATTAAGTTATTTATTTAAAGTTGAAAATGTTTCCTGAGTGCTTGCTGTTTACTTGGCTTTATATTGTTTGTGCATGAGACAGCCTTCTAAGCAGAGGGATCATTCTGCCTGGCTCAGGCATGAAATCATTGGCCTGTTTGCTTGACCCTGCATGCAGACAGAGCTGCAAATCCCAAAGTGCACAGGCTGTCTCTCTCTCTCTCCTGCTTGGTTAGAATGTTATTCAAGCACTTGTTTGGGGATGAAAAGCTCCCTTCCTGCAGTCAGCTATCATGGAGTACCTATTCAACACAATGCTACACTGTCTCTCACTCTTAAGAACCCATGGTATGGCACTCAGCACTCACACCCCAGGCATCAAAAACAAACACAACTGGTCCAAAAATTTTTTAAAAACCAAAATAATATAACCTATATAACCAAAAACAATATAGTCCTATATAACCAGCTAAAGATACACTTGCTGCCACTTCAGCACTGAAATCTTTGTACTGTTGTTTGGATAAAGCTCAAAATGTAATTGTTTAGTAACCAATTTTTATTTTGTATGAAAGAGAAAAAGGCTAGTTTGGGAATGTTCGGAATGAAATGCAAGAATATTTTCTCATATAAGAAAATTGAAAGGGGAAATCACGTGCATGGAAATTTGCCATTTCTGTATGCAACTGGTCAGATAGGATACATAACCTTTTCCTGCAAATGTTGTTTGTCACATCTCTGAATTGCAGAGCATCTGCTGGAAATAATAAAACTATTCTATCATCCTAGAATCACAAAGGTGAATGACAGGAATAGGTATGCATGTGTAGGTGTGTACCTTCCTAGGGATATCCTGAAAAACATTTGTACCTGGTCTTTAGAACAAGCCAGCTGTGAACAGTTAATTCACATTACAGGTATAATTTACTGGGTAGAAGTATTTGAAGTTTTATTACTGATTAAGATTCTCATTTATTATGTATAATAATCTTTAGTTACTAAACACTCAAAAGATGGAAAACATAAAAGACTAAAAGGACATATGGATAATTTTCTTCATAGAATGACATATTTAACTCACAGCCTCAAGGTTGTTGGTTTATTTTTTCCCCAATGGAAAGCTAAGCATAAGGTAAAGAATGCAGATTATTATAAAGCATCTAAAAAGTTCCTTGTAAAACACCATTTTTAGATGAAGGTTTGTTTTTGGTTTTTTTTCAAATTAACAACATAGCATGATGCAAATCAACCTATCTGCCTTTATGTGGTCATTTTTACCAGGGCATTATGATCCTGGATTGAACATGAATCATTCAAGGTGTGGTCTAATAGTGTTTTATTCATCTTTGATGCATTGTGAATTTATATTTCACATCAATAATGAGATGCAAAAACTTTCAAGTACTAATACACAAAATAGAACATTAAAATAGTCTTGTGCCCTACTGTATACTAACAGAGGAAATAACACCAAAAAATAATAAAAAAAAAAACTATCATGAGAAATAATGCACACAGAAATATTCAGAAAACCCATAGGAGATGTTCCAAGAAAGGACCAGAAGGGACATTTGCCTAGGAATAAAAGAAGCCTGGGGATTTAACAGATGAGTGACAGAGATGACAGCAGGTAGGAGTGGGCAGCTGAGGGGTTTGGTCTGGTGGCAAGGAGAAAAGAATTGCACCTGGTGTTCTGGGCACAAAGGTTGTTGGGAAATAGATAAGACACAAAGAGGGCAGAGAGTCCAGACAGTAGAGGGCAAGGAGAACAAAAGTGGATTTCCTGTAGAGAAGACATGGCCAACTGGAAAACCTTTTCAAATCAGCACAGATTGTAAAGCAAAGGATAAGCAGAGGCAGGAGGAGGAAAAAGAAAACATGACTCTTGCAAAGATCTCCACTACTCTAGTAAGTGAGATTTTTCCAGCTGAGGAAAGAGGGAAACTGAAGCAGACAAGGCAGCAGGTAGGAGATACTTGCCAACTTCAAGTTTCCTGGCCAAGTTTCTTTAGTATGGTCACACATGCTACTCTTGGCACCTGCCAAGTTGACCATTTATAATGGTTCAGAATTTTACTTGTTCCTTTTTCACTGCTTGAAATGATCCAGGGTCACTTGCATCAAAATGCAGTTTAGAATGTTATATGATGAGTATCTAGAAAAATGTGAATTGTACAAGTAAAATTAGGTATGTATTAAGGAGCAGCTTTTTGCCTGCTACAATGCAGCTCTGCCAATGCACTTCAGGCTTGACTTGCAATACCCTGCATAAAATCAGTGCTCTCTTCAGAACAGTGACTCAGTCATGCTGAACTATGCCACCTCTGTGGCAGAATATAGTCTATTGTATCTGTTTTATAACCTTTATGACTCAGAATCCAACACAGTTATCACAAAAACCAGAGCAACTCCAAAAGCCTATTTATAATGCAGACAATTTAATACATCATCATTCAAAGAGCAGCTGAAATTTCAGGCTGGTACAGCAAACTGTATCTTTAATAAAAACTTGCATTATTAACAAGCTGCATCATGTTTTTCGAGATCCAGGGCAGAGGACAGGAAAGAGTGAGTTTGGTTTCTTTTTCCTGACATCATTACTAACTAAAATACATAGGACTGGACAGCTCAGGGACCTGAAACATAGGTAGTTTTACTTTCTAATCTTGGGCTGGATTTGAGCTATTGACCTGTATCAAGACTGGTAAAAAAACACAATGATTGCCAAGTTATGTAAGCAACTGCAAAGAGTTTGGTTGTTTCAGTACATTTCCTAGAGAAAAAAAAACAAGGTACAAATAACAAAAATAGCCCTATGTACCTGTTTTGAAGTCAGTATTGAAGACTGAAGAGCAGAAAACTGTTACAGTTTGTCTAAGCAGGGAACTACTCTACTTTATGGTTTAATTTCACACACGGACACATGCTCCAACATATACCAACTTGGTCCCTGTTTAAGCCAGTGGAAAAGAGCAGCCATAACATTTCTTACCAAGTCCATGAATAGGCAAATTTTGAGCCACCAAGTTAGTGTTTACCTACTATTCTTGATTCCTCAGTATCAAAAAGCAAGCTCAGATGCCCAAAGTCATTTTGCTCTCCACGGAGAAGAATTTATATCCATCTTTTACAGGAGGTTTTGAAAATGGTATTACATTTCAAAATGTAATTGTGAAATTATATTTTGGAAACTTCACAGTTCACAATAATATGACCATCATGGCTGCTCTAATCTTCATAGCTTTAGCAAAATATATTCAGATCCTCCTTGAGAAGTAGCTTCTTCAGAAACTGAATAACTGAATTTAACTTGTGCTGCTAACAGAGATTTCTTTTGTGACACATTGAGCCATCCAGTGGCACAGGCTGAAAAGACTACTGCATGTACTTGTTAATGCATTTCTCCAATGCCTTTCTTTATAGCAGAAGTGTATGAGTGATTACAAAAACAAAATAAAAAACCAGAAAAACAAAAACCAAAGCAACACCTACCCCCCAAAAGAAAACCCACAAACAAACAAACACAAAAAAAGGCAACAAGAAAATATCAAATATTTGTTTAGTGATAACTGCAAAGACCTAAATGTAATAAACATTTCTATTCATATAAGGTCAGACAGAAGTAGTCTCTTGAAATTGATTTAATAGAGAAAGGAGATAGGGAAAAAAAAGAAAGAAACAATGAAAAATTCAAAAAAGTAAGAGTTTAAAATTCTGGGTTGAGGCTGCATATCTGCCCTCAAGTAACTTCTTTACACATCTATGCTTTTCCAAGTAGAATAGTTAAAGTCTGATCTCACTCTTTGGTCACCTGCATATTCTTGTCATACCAGTTTGAGTTCATTAATTTATCCCATATCACCTCACTTTTGTCAATGCCAGAATCTTTTGATTGAAAAACCATACTTTATTATTTGGAATAGGTAGAGATAAGTATTTGTATACAAGAGAGAACCAACCATTATGGGCTTAAATGAGCAACTAATTAAATATAGTGTGATTTTTTAAATTATTTTTAATTTTTTAAGATTGTAAAAATTAAATGCCAAATAATGGTGGTATAGCAGTAGTTGGTAGAGCTTGGCTTAGTGTGGGAAATGAAGAAAGATCATTAACAAATAAAACAGTGAGCACCTCAAGGGACACGCCTACAGACAGTCTGTCACCCCCTGGTTTTAACATTTTATTTCAAAATTTAGTTAGATACCAATTTCTGAGAGCCTAAATAAACCCAGCCTTTTTCCATTGCACCAACATGCATCAGTTTTTAGTGATAAATTTAAGGCTGTAACAACATTCCTCTTTCTAAATTTTGAGGGGAACGAATCACAACAGAATAGCCAAAAATGACGTTCCAGGTCTAACAATCAACAAACCATCCAACAAAAGTAAACAATTTTAATACCAATATTTAACTTATTATTGATGCACTGGAAGCAGTAGTAAGGCCTCATAAAAATATATGAGAAGCAATATTATTCTTACTTACTTCAGAAAGGACAGGACTGGTGTCCCTGGTTAATAAGGAAATGCTTCATTGATCACAAAAGCAATGTGAGTCTTCTATCATTCTAGCAAAATTTATGACACGTAAGTCAGCAAGAACTATTGTAGACTTCATGGGACTCCCTACTGTCAAATAGATCATTGCAGAATCTGGCTATAGCTACTTTAGGATGTCATAAAGAATGAAAAGTGTTCTATTCTGGAAACAAACTAAGCGCTAGTCAATGTTTCCCCTTCTAAAGTAAGCTAGTCTGTTTGATGTCCAGATGATGGAGCAGGTGTACTCCAGGTCACAATGTAGAGTCTTGATGTCCATTTTCTTACTGAGGCATCCAGTGTTTGGAAGAGACCAGTAGCATAGATCACATCAGGATTTCAAGTTTTTGTCTGCCAAAAAATAACATAGCTACATCTTTTTGAAGTAATTGTTAGCTAGTCAGAAATATGAACTGTTGCACAAATGTGAGAGCAGCCTTCATTACTGCTGCTGTTGCATTTTTCACTGGGGATTTTTTGGACCAGCAGTTCCTATGCTTCACAAATAACACAGTTGTAGTAGGCTTAGCTGTGTTCTGCAGCAGGTGGGCAGGATGAGACTGTAAACCATCTGTCCATTCATCTATCTTAGACACATATCTCCCTATTTCAGTTATACTCAGAAATCATTTCATTAGATGACTGATAAAATTATCTCCATTTATACATGGGGAGTGAAAGCCCTGGGGTGCTTCCACATTTCCTTCAGACTGGGGCTCAAATCTGTAGTGTCCATTCCTTTTGCAATAGTGCTTCACTCCCTGGACAGTCTTCCTTCGTCCTCTACAGCATCTTTCCCTATCTGAGGCTCCCTATTTCCTGCTTTGTGTGGGCTGTACACAGAGTGAGTCAGTTCACAGAGTTTGCCTCTTCATGTTAATTCACTTTATTCTGGATATTCAGCATATAAGGTATTCATAGATACCTTAATGTAAATGGACTGATCCAGTCTCCAAGTTCCATAGTTGCACTATTCCTATTTCAGTGTAATCCTATCATTACCCCAAGTATTGCAGTGAACTACACTGAAGTAGCATACAGTATCCTGGGGTGATGTTAACTGTTGACTTAGTCAATCTAAAGTGAAACATCAGGGGGTTCGTGTTGCCTCCAGCATGGGAAAGGACAATTTTACACAGGGTTGTTGAGCTCCTGTCAAAGAGCAGATAGCTGTGCCAGCAGTGGGCGGAGTGGCTGTATGGAGGAGATACAAGGACAGGCAACTGCTCCCTGGGGCTGTGGAACCTGAGGCTGGGGCTGAGGCACCCTCCTACTGCAAGGGCAGATGGAGCTGTGTTGAGGCTGCTGGTTCAAACAGCCCTGAATGCTGTGCAGCCAAGTAGCTCTCCCATGCTTCTGCAGAGGAGAGCTACTAAGGGCTAACAATCATGTGTTTTTGGTTTTTTTTTTTTTTTTAAATTTAAATTATCATCAGTATTCTCTACCTGGTTTGAAAGCAGTAACACCTGGGCAAAAGGAGACTCTTTTCAGTAATGCTTACTGTCAAGTACATATTCATACATAGATTTGTAAAATTTTCACATGGAACTGAACATGTTTGGACAAGGTCTTCCCAGGAACGCTGCAGGCAGCTGACTGTGCAATCAGAACAGGAGCAGTCGGCTGAGAAGCTGCACCTCCTCTGATTAGTAGTGCCCAATATGACCCTGTTCCTGAGCAGATCAGCAGTGCACGTTGTGTCTCTGCCTTTCCCATAGACGCTGTTGATGTGCTAATGCGAGGAACATGTATGTCTTATTTGCTAGAAACCTTGCAAACAGAGAAATGATTAAACTGCAGAGGATAGGCACTAAGCTCAGCCCCACAACCCTGTTAATTGCTTAATATGGTATCATGTGTAACAGATTCTCTGTGCCATGGTAAGGGGCTCTTTGTTGGGCACTTAGCCCAGTAGCAAACACAAGCTGGTTCAGCTTCGCAGGGCCCATGGTACAGTGCAGGGGGGCTTCAAAGTCTTCAGTGAGATTGCTTCCAAAGTTTCTGCCTGTATTCTGATATTCTGAACCAGAAGGAGGTTTCTGATGGGAATTCCTGTGGATAGAAGGGGCTGCATTGCACTGTCAAATGGACAGTGGACAGCAATAGCCCACTCATGCTCTGCAACAGCAGTTGTGGTTGCCGCATTGAATTGATCTCTAAATTGTGAGACACTCTGAGCGAGCAAATCCTACCACTGGCAGCACCTGAGGCCACTTTAAGGCCTCTGCTTTACTTAAGCCTGAGGAACCTGCTAATGCACAGTAAAAGCTGTCACCTGGCCTTAGACTATTACCACATATTCTTGAAGTCTTCCTTAGCCATTGCCCAGACACTTCACGATACAGGCAGAAACTGAGGTACCTTCACGCAGTGTGAAACCCCTTTATTCTGGCACGAGAACAGCAGAGCCTTGTTGTTCTCAGAGCAGCAGAAGCACACGGTGCTAGCGAAGAAGCAGCAGAGCGCTCCCGGGCCGGCGGTGCGTGCGGGGCCGCGCTCGCTGAAAGGCAGCGGGGCTGCCGGAGGTGCGGCCCCCCGCCCAGTGGCCCGCGGGAGCGCAGGGCAGCGGCGCTGGGATGAGGAAGATCCTGCGCGCCCGACCCTGCCGGAGCCTTGCCGGGTGCTGCCCTGCCTGCGGCCGGGCTGCAACCCGCGGCTGCATTGCTGCAGACGCTGCATCCTCCTGCTGGGAGCGCGCGGCTCTGCTGCTGGCACTGAAGCGACATTAAATTAAACTCTCTTCCTAGCGAACGGGAAGGTGAGGCAAACTTCGAGCTGGAAATTGGATATCACGCACGGCTCTTGCTTGCGGATGTGTTACGCACAGGCTCACACAGGCAAAGT